>MJUU01046248.1:87610-115981 GCA_002080025.1 Modiolus philippinarum | reverse complement strand
GGGGGCTGGGAACTTTGTCATTTAGCCACATTTCCAACAGAGGCTACATGTTTTGTCAAATCAACTCCTCCTATAGATATCTTCACGGGACATTGTTACTTCACAGAATGTTACTTTATATATTAAAGATGTGCATCTGACTATGAAATTATTTCGAAAATTTTGTCCTATTTTTCCTGATTTTTCTAACTCAGTTTTTTCATATCGGCATTTCAACAGGGTACCTTATTTGTTAAATCTGACAACTCCTACAGTTTTTGTCCCAGATCTTTAAAAAACTGAATATGTGCACTTGATATTTTTTAATTACTTCAGATTTTTGTTCCCTTTTTTTTCCTGGAATCTGGAAATTTGTCCTATTTTTTTATCTATATTTCAAAAGAGAATACCAGAACTGTAAAATTTAGTATTCCTACACTTTTCTACCCAGATCCTTGAAATTCAAATGCATATTCTATATAGCACACACACACACATTTACGTTAAATGTCCATTGTAAGAACCTAACACTTTACAGCTCGATGCACCAAAACGCAACCCGGCCATTTGAGTCTTTGACACATTTTTTCCTTTCTGTGCCGTACTCATGTTATGTCTTTGTTTCTTTATTTTTCCGATGTTGTCATTGTCTTTCGATTATTCCTTTTATATTGACGGTGCGGTTCTCACTTACTCTACACGTCGAAAAACAGGACATGTGGCATACAAGCAATGTATAAATCCTTTTAAGTCAAATATATATAGTATTCACACATACAAAATGTAGAGTATTCAAACATTGGGTGTGGGGATTTCTCACCGTTCATTGAAGATCTTATGGTGGCTTTGAGTTGTTATTACTCCCCTTTGGGTCGTTGTCTCTTTGACACATTCCCCGTTTCCCTTCTTTTTTCTATTCACTTGTGAGTTTACAAGCTTTTCAAAAAATTTACCTTGGTGTGGTTTGAGGGTTAGGGAAGTAACATGCCTCATGGATTTTAATTGGTTTTGTCTAAGGGTTAGAAAATGACATTATCAAATCCGCCACCAAAAGATCTTTCAAAAGAATAAATGTCTCGCTGATAGTGAGGCGGGTGTCGTTAGCGAGGCAGGGCATGCATACCAATCCGGAGCACCTGATGTCACTCAAACTCAAGGTTTTCATGCCGGGAGTTCACACTACGAGTGCCTTAGTTCTTAGTGTCGTCTTTTTATTCCCGTGCATTGTGGTTGTATCACGTACGTCCTGGTTTCGTGTTTGTTTTTTTCAGCTGCCGTTTTTGCCATGTATTTGGACTCTTGAGTTTTGTTATCATCAATTCCCTTGTCCCTTTGGTATTCTTCTGTCGTTGTTTACTACATATGTCTAGGTTTAGGGGTTATTTACATGGTCAAGGATGCGGGATTCGGGATTTTAGGAGGGACGTACGTAAATCGTGAAAATGGTATGAAAACCGCTGATTGCAGCCAGGCGAAATTTCATTAACTAATTTATCATTAAAAATCCCATAAATCTTTCATTTTCAAGTGCAATTCGTACAGATTCGGTTAAATTACAGATATACGGGTAGTTTAATACAGAATTTTCATATTTTGCTTCGTTGGCGGTGAAAGGTGAGGCGTACTACGTCAGCTACAATCCCTGAAATCCGCCCTTGATGGCAGAGATTTTATTTTAAATTAAAAACAAGATGTGTTCGTGAAACATTAAATACGCCCCCAGCACCTCTTCCATTAGTTAAATGGAATCTTAATAAGTTGGTTCGAGTTGTCTTTCTATACACACAAAACATATGAAAATGGAATGTTGACCTCTTTGACCTGGTCCTTTGAACTGACCTAATTATTTTGGGCATTTTGGTGTTCCTCTAGTCTAGACCTATATACTTGCCAAGTATGATAAGTCCGTCTTTAATAGTTCAAAGGTTAAACTTTCGGACGCACGTACAGACAGACACACAGACAGAGACAGGATAAAAAAACATTATGCCTCCGATCCTCGATCTGGGGGCATATAAATGAAACTTTGTCCTTAAGACACCTCGTGGCAAGAGTGTTAGCTTTATCCCTCAATTAGTGTTTGTGCATCAACAAGCCAGAATAATCCTACATGAAAAGTTTAAAACACCAAAGCATGTCGAAATGGTGTTGTCCGAAGGGTCCCGCAATTTCCATCCAGAAACTCTGACCAAACGTTAAATTGAGAAAAAATGTGGATTCAAATTCACAGTGATTTCTTGAAGTTTTACCAAACCATATCATTTCATAGCTTCAAATATCAAATTTTTTCTTCATACAAGTAAAGAAATATTTTACAAATATTGTGGTTTTTATTAAAAAAAACATGGTTTCGGCAAACAGGAATTAGTAATGCGGCAAACCTGAAAATCGCTTAAATAATATGTAGCTTATCATCTCCAAACTTCAGACCTAATTTCAAATCAATCCCTCCATGACAAGCCAAGAACTCTGTGACGAAAATTTGGTTTATGATTTTAAAAAAGTATCGGCAGACGGGAAGCGAATGCCAGACAAAATTTGAAAATAGGTTACACAAAACAACTCATCATTGTCAAACTATTAAAACTAAATTTCAAATCATTCCGATGCTAACATAAGCGAAGAAATCTTTGACGGAAAAAATATTCACGGACAGACAGACGGACAAAAGAAAACCATACGACACCCGCATCTCGATGCAAAGCTCTAATATTTTTTTTTTTCAAATTATCAACTCAAGTAAACCCAGTAATAATAATACATATACCTATTCTATGCATAATACAAAATTGCATTCGACTTTTAAAAGGAACCAGGTTGTAGGAATAATTCTTTTTAATGTTAAATTGTGATCATTGCATGGATCATGCCATGCATGCCATGGGAATAAACAGCTACTTTTAGTACCTGCAGTCTTAAGTAAAACACTGATAGTATCTGGATGGTTGAGTAAAATACTTGGTCTAAACGGTCCTGTCCAAAAACAATAAAAACGTGGAAGCTTTCCCGTCATTTCCTGGGCCCATTGTATCAACTTCTCTCCTGGCTCTGGAAGCTTGAAAAATACAGAAAAACGTCTAATTACATGTAAAATGTGCTTAATTATAGCTTCTTCCTCACAAGTTTGATTTTAAAATGTACAACAGACGAAACCAAGCCAATACAATAAAAAAATAAATTGCTTCATATCTCAATTTTATGTTATCTTTTTCCCCATTATTGTTACATATTTTGAATGTTTTGTATCAGGAATCCATTCTTTTCGAACGCATACATATTTTGCATGTTTTGCATCAAGAACCTATTATATTCGAATGCGTGGTATATGTCGTAACCAAGCACCATTCTGTAAACATTACTGGACTAAGTTATCAAATAATCTGCAGTGAGTAACGGAGAAAACTAGGCAATGAACATACAAAAGGTAGTGGACACAACAAGAGCGCAAACCCCAATGTACATGTGTTGTACGATGTCTCAAAAAGTATAAACAATCATGACTTTTAAAACCCTGAAGTGGGGACATAAATAGCAACGAACTAAAATAATGAAATATAAAAGAAGATTAGTTATATGAACATATGACGGCCCACATGTGACGGCCACGACGTTGTTTACTGTGTAGGTACATTCATAAAGGTTACAATGTAGAACTTATCAAAGTCAACGTGGTATAAGGTTTATGATGTCGTTCAGTAACTACTTTTTTATCATTCATTTCTTTCATTATCAGATTTAATACTCATTGGGGCACATATATTATCCTGTGTCGGCATGGCTTAGTTCCAGAGTTCAATTTATATCAGATATAAATTCTTGTGTATGCTGTACAGTTGCATTAACAGTTTTATTTGAAATCAGTTAAATTTACATGATAAACATAATTTCACAAGAAGAAACGGGGATGCATGCGGACATGAACTAATAAGGCAGATGCACCTATTGTGCGAAAATAAAAAAAAATGTAATGCATAGTGAAAAAAATCTCTTTTATCACCCTTGTTATCCATTTTCTATCTATCTTTCTTACTTTTTCATTTTCTTTTTTCCCATTTTTTTATCTTATACAGTAAAGGGACAAGAAAGACCCTCATTAAAGAAACCTGTAGACCTGATTTTCTACCTATTGTCATTAAAACTGTGTCCCTTGTCAGGTTAAATTAGGTATTTCTGTCAGATTTATTTACACAAAAAAATAACCCAACATTTTTTCGTTTTTTTTTATATGTGGTGGAAATCTTTTTGTCATGATTTAAATATATAAATTAAAAATCCTTAACTTTATGGCAAGCCAAAGTGGACAAAATGGCTATTTTTTAAAATTAGAAATTCATTTTTTTCAATATTAAAAAAGAATTTCTCACATTAGCTGATTAGCAATTAACAGTCAGGGGTACAACCAAAATCAGTTATTTTTTAATAATCATTTAAAGTTATATTCCAAATTTCCTTTTTTTAAAAAGTTACCAAATACAGTTATTTTTTATATTTCAAAGTGTTTGTATTTTGCTTGGTTTTTTTTTGACACAGTATGTATTTTTGTATTTTGCTTGTTTTTTTTTTGGACACAGCATGTATTTTTTTTATGATAAAGTAATTATTCCTCTTTCTGTTGAAAGTTAGAACTCCTTTGAGCATCACCAGGAACCTATTGCACAAAGCTTTTGAAGTAGGGCACCCTAGAGACATTAAATATCAATTTAAAAGGCATTACTTCCTCAAGAACAGGAAATAATTACCCTGACCATTTGGTACTGATATTCTCTTCAAAATAGTATATAACAGGTGGCCTTGTATCTGAAATTGAAACTTCAGAACCATATTAAAGATTTGTGGTATGTTTGAAACAAAAAATATGAAATATAACCTATTTCAGTTATTTTCTAATTTTGTCCTAAAAGGAGATAATATTTTTGTCAAGGGAGATAATTTGGACACTAAAAATATAACTAGAATAAGTTATCTAAAAAATAACTGATTTTGGTTGTGTTAATATTAAAAACTGAATTTGTAATATTGGAAAATCAATTTCTTATATTAAACAATAAATTTCTTATATTAAAAATGGCAAGCCAAAGTGGACAAAAAGCTTTTTTTTAATATTAGAAATTCATTTTTAATACTAGTAAAATCATTTTTTTTTAAATTAGAAAATCATTTTTATTATCAGAAATTGATTTTTAATATTAAAAAGCTATGTTTAATATTAGAAATTGATTTTGTAATATTCAAAAAAGTTAAAATATTTTCTAATATTACAAATTCATTTTCTGATATTAATAAATGGATTTCTTATATTAGAAAATGATTTTTAATATTAAAAAATGATTTTCTGATATTGCAAAATGATTTTCTAATATTAGAAATTAATTTTTAATATTATAAATTCAATTTTTCGTATTAGAAAATCAAAGGTACTTTCTTATATTATAAATTCATTTTCTAATATTCAAAAATCATTTTCTAATATCAAAAAATCATTTTCTAATATTCAAAAATCATTTTCTAATATTAAGAATTGTTTTTTTCAATATTAGAAAAAGGATTTCTTATATCAAAATTTTTTTTAATATTAGAAATGATATTAAAAAATCATTTTCTAGTATTTGAAATTGATTTTCTAATATTAGAAAATGAATTTCAAATATTAGAAAATGAATTTCTAATATTAGAAAATGACTTTCTAATGTTAAAAATTCATTTTTTGATATTAAAAAGTGAATTTCAATATTACAAAATGATTTTCTTGTATTAAAAAATCAATTTCTAATATTAGAAAATGGCTCTTTTTGTCCAATTTGGCTTGCAATATAACTTATATAGATATAGGGTATAGGGAGATAATTCCGATTTAATTTTTCATAAATAAACAAAAAGAATCCATGTAATACAATGTTATAGATATGGTCAAAGTTTCGACATTGTAATATTTTTTGACACAACAAATAAATAGTCATTTTGTCATGAAAAGAATCACCCTTCATCCAGTTATTTATAATGAGTGCATTTACTCTACATTTTGCAATGATATCTTTTAATAATGAAAATATATTAAAGTCAGATTTCTGGCAAGGGAGGTCATTTTAAGCATAGATTCAGCAATTTTATTGATTTTTACACTCTTCATTCTAATTTTAAAAGCAATGGCATGGTAGATTTTTCTAAAATTTTAATATATCATGCACTTACTAGTTTTTTTCTCATTTCAGTTTTTTGTGAAATTAAACAACTCAGGTTTTTACAAGTTTTTTATGCTAATCTATTAATTATTAAAATAGAGTAGAATTGTCAGTCTTTATTGTTCTGAACAGTGAACACCCAACTTATGACCTAAGTATTTCAGTTTGAACTATTATAATTTACTATAATAAATTATTCTTACTTTCATATATGTTTATACCACACAATTTTGGGTTTGAAATATTATTATATCAAAAACAACTTTAATGAGAGGTAATTTTATACACCAAAATCAGGTCATGAGCAGACCAAATCATATGAGGAAACAGTCAGGGTATTTTTAATGACCACTAGTCAGAAAACTGGATGGTAAAAAATTGCTATGAATTATTTAAAGTCAACATAAACATATGGAATTTTAATACTGAAAATATTAAAAAAAAAATAATAACTAGTGGTAAATTTTAGGCCTACCCAGGTCTATGCATGTAACATGCTGAAATTAAGTTACTTTAAAAATTGTGAAATAAAATTGTTATCATGAACATTAAAAGAAAGAAATAACAATAAAAAATTTACAGAAAGCTGATAGACATACATGTATAAATGTACATGTCTCTGCAGAAAGAAAAAAAAAACTCAAGCTCTGAAAATTTTTGTGAATCAGACAAGAATTATATCTGGATGAAGAACATGCATCACAGTTAATATGCACCAAAAATACTTATGTCATCATAATGCATAAAAAATATATACTAAATTAAACAAGTTATCCTTAAAACCTGGTACTCAAAGGTACCTGACCTCCATTTGGGGCGGGTCGTGGGGGAAAAAAAAAGGAAAGGAAAAAAAAATTATATCAAATACAATGTAATCAAAATAAATGTCTATTGCATAAATGCATTATTCTTCATTTCAATTGAATTTTTGATCGACAACATTTTTGTTGAATGTGGAGGCCGTGTTTTTCAACAGACAATAGGGATTCCTATGGGAACAAATTGTGGCCACTTTTAGCTGACCTTTTCCTTTTTTCGTATGAAGCAAAGTTTTTACAATTTCAGCTTCAGATATATAGACGATGTACTTTCTCTTAATAACCCAAGATTTAAAGAATATTTACATCCAATCTACCCAAATAAACTTGAAATTAAAGAGACAACCGATACACCCGATTCTGCTTCATACCTTGACCTTTTGTTATACATTGACGAACATGGACATCTGAAATCTAGATTACATTTGTATATGACAAACGTGATGATTTTGACTTTCCATTTGTGAACTTTCCCTTTCTCTGCAGCAATATACCTGCATCCCCAGCATATGGAGTATATATTTCACAATTAATTTGTTACTGTAGAGCGTGCAGTACATACAGTGACTTGTGGAAAGAGCAAAAGCACTGTCACAAAAACTGCTGAGTCAGGGATATGTTCAGCCTTCGTTACTTTCGTCCCTTCAGAAATTCTATGGCGTCACCATGACATCATAGATAGATATGAAATGTCAGTGTCACAAATAAAAACTAACATTTTCAGCTAGATTCGTGTCTTCCCTGATTTGACATTACCGGTTTTGACTTTACCCTGGATTGACTCACTGACAGTGTGACAGGTGCTTTGCACAGAGCAGGACATGCTTACCCTTCCAGGCACCTGATGTCACTCTTGTTTATTGAGAGTTCACACTGTTAGTGCTTTGGTTTTTTGTGTTGTATATGTAATGTTCATGTGTTTTGTGGGCATGTAGTGTCTTTGGTCTTCTGTCTTTTTGTGTTCTTGCTTTTGCCTTGTCTTCGGACTTTGATCTGTGTAATCTTGTGCTTTCTTCCTTTGGTATTCTACTGCCGTTGTTTTCAAAAAACTGAATTTGATATAAACTAAAATTAAACAGGATTCAATGCCATCAAAGATATATACACAACAAAACAATTTGAAAACGATAAATGGGCTTTACTGTGGGACATAGATTTGGTCACCCTATTTTATTTATAATGCATTAAATTAAACATACCAAGTGCAAGTGACCGTACAACCAATGTCTTTTTCCTGGTTCTGGTAAACCCCCAAATATTTTCCTCAGTTTCCACTGCTTATAGAAAAATTGTAGGAAAACTGTGATCAAATAAACTACGAATCCAACAGCCAGTGTAGCTGTCACTGATCCAGGGCTAACACTGATGTTTTCGAAATATTGTGAAGGAAACATTATTCAAACAGCTCCTTCATACGATACACTCAACACTGGCGTTTACACATTCCAAGTTCAAAATCTGGGACATCAGTACGTCATTTTGTTTACAAAATTAAGGACATGCTAAAAGAAGGAAATTTTATAATACAAGGAAATCATCATTTGTGAAGGTTATACTTTCCGGCGAATGGGGAAAGATATTTCTTTTTTCAGATTTATGATTTTAAAGTTTTTAAAAAATTTTCAAAGCTTTCAATGCTTTTAATTTCTTTACTTTTACAGAAAAGTACACGTATAATTCATAAGTTATAAGAAGTAGTTTACTCAGGGCCGGAGCGCCGTTAGGCAGACGGAATTTCAATTTTGTTTTGTACGATGGCCCTATTGTCCATGCTTAAATTGAAGTTTGTAGTAAGTCATGTTGTGGGTGTCTTTAAGAATTTGAACCTAGACTATAAATTTAAAGTGTGGATCCAAAAGACACCAGTGTGAGAACCGGTGTCTGCGCATCCGGTGTTTCCGCGCACCACCGACCTTTAGATGTTAAAGCCACTTTTTGCAAACACAAAACATTGTGTCAACAAGTTTACAACTTTAACTTTTTATATTTGAAGAAAAGAAAAAAAATACAAATTTTGGCGGGAAAAATACGCTTCAAAAGGCTAAAAACAGCTAATCTGTTTAACCTTACTTGTGTTCCGAACCCCCCTTTTCAAGTATTTTGTAATTTCAATACACAAATTTACGTCATTATACCATTGAAATAATAAGTTTCCTTTATTACATGGTTGTAAAATCTTTCTTTTTAACATTTTTGTTGTTGGGTTTTCTAGGTCGTGCGCGGACGAATCCGGGTCGTTTCGCGCCGAATCCCGTTCGCACCCTGGGTTATTTCGCTCCTATTCTCTTTCGCCCCGGGTGCGTTCGCGCCGATTCCCGTTCGCCCTGGGTCGTTTCGCTCCACTTTTATAAATTGTTTTTTTAAAAACATTTGTTTATGTTTTTTATCAGAATCTGTTTTCGGAGTAACCTCCTGCTCACAAACAACATAATGATAAGGCATTATAAATCTGTTAATGATTTCATGGGTGTGGTATGGTATGTGGGGTGGTATGGTATGGTATGTGGGGTTTGGAAGACAGCTGCCCACTTTACGGGCATTGTGCATTGTGTTCTTAACAGTTTACATTCAAACTTTATTATGTCAGTGTATTAATCTAAAAGGATATAGTTTCATTACTCCCTGTTTGTGTATGGTGGTGAGATGAAGACTGTCCGTGAGGATAGGCTAGGGAATGCATGATAGTCTCCAACAAAGTCTATGTCCGTAATATATTTCATTTTCACAAACAATTCTTAAATTTGAAGATTTTTCCCTAACATGTTACTCTTATTCCTTCATATTGCTAAATTTTTAAATACTGTTTTTATTTGTTTTTTTATTTTCTTGTTTTCTTTTTATGTTTTTTGTTGTTGTTTTTTTTGTTGTTGTTTTTTTTTTATAATTTCATTTAGTTAGTACTGAATGTTTATACTTGGATACCGCAAGATCAAAGATCGTCTCAAAATTTTCTCAAGGAGTACATGTATGCAAGCGTTTTGGTCTTACTAATTTTAATGAATGCACTGTTTAATTATTTCATTAAATTCTGATACATCAAAGAATTATTAATCATTTCTTAATTATTAAACTATTTTATACATTCATGATTGCTTCTGAAACTATCTAATTAGTTCATTAACTATTTGATTAGGATGTATGGTTTGACATCAAAGTTCACTACTTTTATTATTCAAAAGTGAATCCGACAAAACTATAATTTAAAACGCATAATTACGCATTATATTACCTTTAATTATCGGAGCGAAACGACCCACTTTTCGGCGCGAAATAACCCGGAGCGAACAGGTAATAGGAGCCAAACAACCCGGTACCTGCGCGGACACACCGGCCAATACAATGTTAACGCAAGCTGTGTTCAGAACCCCATATCAGATAGTGAAGACCAATTTTCTAAAGCTTAACTGAATTTTTCAAAAGTGTTTATACTAAACCATTTACAGCAATTATTTGAATTTAAGATGTCCACTTAAAAACTTTGTAATTTTTAATGAATTAGTCTTAGGTGCGCGGACACACCGGCCTGCTCTGTATATATATGAAAGGGCAGTTTCTTATTGCATTTAAATGGTAGTGATAATAATGAAATAAAAATCTGGATGCGGGCAGTTCTCTTTGTAAAATCTTTTTTGAAATTACATTTGCACTTTTTTCATTTCAAAATATTTAGAATACGAGTACTTTATTATTTATATGGAATAATGCATATACAAAGCCGTGGCAAATCCATTTCTTGCGTCAGCCGAAATTTTCAAAAAGATTTATCCAAATTTAAAATATTTTATCTATTAATTTGTTGATGAAAAATATTAGCACAATGCAGTAATCAAAAATGATAGAAGACCCCGTTATAACTGGTGCGTGTCGACATGAAACTACACTTCCACAAGTATAATAATAAATTTTAATATGTAGAGCAACAACAATTAAAAATGTAAAAAAAAGTAACGGCAGATACCCCGAAAATGAAAACAAAAATTTCAACGTTCTGAATAGCAATTTACGCTTATCGTTTCTAATTGGTTAAAACTATATTTAGCGTTTTCGATTTTGAACCGTCAATTTTCCGGTACCGATCGGAAACGGTAATTTTCGTGTGAATTATTGGATATTTCGCGAAATATCACATGTATACCGATCGTAAATTGCAGTTTTCGATTGATATACGTGGTATTTGCAGGAAACCCCTATTTTTCATGCAAAATTATAGATATCCTGCATTTTTGTGACTATCGTGTGCCATAGACATAATAGGAACTTTCAAAAACAATTCAGTATATATACAATACAATACAATACAAATGCTTTATTGTCAATCAAGACGCCCCTAAATGGAGCAGAACAATCAATAAACAATTTGATACAATGATTTGATTGATTACAATATTAATGATTGGTATATAAAAAATGAAATAATTACAAAAGATTTAAATATAAAGAGGACTTACAATAGGGCACAACAAATAAAATATATGTCAACGGAATAAAAATCTGAAGAAAAAAATGCTTTGAATGCATATTCAAGTAAATTGCACTTTTGAGATTATGTCCTCAAAGTAATTGACATGACCCTGCATTTAACACTTATAAATATAAAATAAATCTGCACACATCTTTAATGGACAAATTATTATATAATTAAGATAATAAATGTCGTATTGTTATTAATACTAGCCTGCGTCGAAGCTATAAAAAGGGTTTATCGCCTACATAACCAATAATCAAAATTTATCGACCATAACACTTGTAGCTGAACCATCTGTATAACTATAAAAATAGAAAAAAAAAGTTTTAAGAATGAAAATAAAAGTATTATGAAAAACGCAGGAAAAGATTTTATAAGAAAGGTGATTTCTTGTTAAGTCCCGAACCTGTTTTATGTTAATAAAATGAACTTTTGAATAAAACTTTATCTTATTATATGCAAAGCTGCAAAAAAACCCATAATATGCATCATGCCGTTGTACTATAGACTTCTTTTTGAATAATTCTCTCTGCAACACAAACCATTCTGACAGTAAATTGACGACCAGAGCTGTTGGCAATCAGGCTAGGCATGTAATATTTTAGTGAGATTTCAACACATGAAAATAACAGAATGAAAATCATGTAACCGTTTTCTTTTCGTATCGCCCGCGACGAAAGTTGCGGAAAGCCAAAACATATGCATACCGGCGACGACGACGGCGTAAACCAATATATCTTTCAGAATTGTTTGATTTAGGAACATGATATGTTCCATTCAATTTGGTAGTTTATACCAAGCCCTACCCGGAGGAGACAAAATCATGTGATCTTGACATATATTTACAGTTCAGCACCCAGATAGCGTTGTTGTGACTAGTGCATAGGTTAAGTTTTTGTGATAAGGTCTGTTTCTCAATAAGCGTAATTGGCAGTTGAAGGGTATTTGATATATACATGTATACAGGTTTGTGGATAGGTAGATGGCAGTCTGCCACATATAGCATTTTATCTTGACAACAAATTCACGGTCTATTGACCATGTTCAGTTTTTTTATTGAACCAGTCTCTCAATAGATATATTCACCCCAAATTTTTCAGCCACTTTAATTAAGTAATAAGTCAACGATTTTTGGTATATGGTCGGGTCTTGATTAGTAAATGACAGTTTTGACCTTCACCTCAATGTCATGGTCTAGGGACCATATCAATATTTTGACATTTTCTCAACATCCCCAACTAATAGGACAGTCACATCAAGTATAAGTACATAACAGTCTGTGATATTGCCTTGGCCTTAATTTTACGGTCTATTACACAGGTAAACATTTTGTGTTAGGTCTTATTTTCAAAAAATTCAAGTGGTAAGTTATTTGGTATATAGCTTACTCTTGCCTAGTGCATGACAGTCTATCGTATGGTATTGCCATTTCACACGTGGATTGCTCCTGAGTAGTACATGGCGGTCTGTTATATGGCTTTTGATCATGTTCTTAATTTCATTATTCAGCTAGCAAAGTCATTTTTTTTTCTGATTAGAACAACCTTTTTTTGATAATTTCAAAAAGTAGGGCTTTGATATTTGGCATGTAGGCTGTTCATGAGTAGTATTTATCCGTCTGTCATTTTGCTTTTTACCTTGACCTTAATTTCATGGTTTACTGAATATGGTTTACCTTTTATTAGGTCAGTTTCGCAATAACTGTAAGTGGTAGGACAATAGACCGTTTGCCTGTTCTGCAATCAACAGAATGAATTTAGCAAAACCAAAATGGGAGGTAACTTTTCGAAAATTCTCAAGGGGGAAGAATGGTTCCTGCTAACCTGGTACCCTGGGAAAATATTTTCCTTTTATTCGAGCCGGAAGCCGCTTACGGTAAAGAGAATATTGAGTCAGGATCCCAGACTAGGTTCCCTGCTTGTGAAAACCAACCAAACTAGAGGCTCTAAAGAGCCTGTATAGCTCATCTGGTCCATGACTGACATAAACTGCAGCCCAAATTAGCCCAATGTTAAATTGCCTCATTTTCTAGAAGTTTCAAAGGAGAAAATCTTTGAACGTGTTTTCCCCATAAAGTCCAATGTTAAACAATGGTCCCCGCTGGCGGCCATCTTGGATGAGGTGCAGACTTGTCGACATAATTTTTTAAGAAGAACACTAAAGGCCTATTGTGACCAAGTTTGATTCCAACTGTCCAAGTAGTTTCAGAGAAAAATGTCTTTGAATGTGTTTTTCCCATAGGGTCCAATGTTAAACTATGTCCCCCGCTGGCAGCCATCTTGGAATACATGCGGACTTACCAGATACATTCTTCGATAGGTACCGACTATGGGCAGTTGTCAACAAGTATGGTTCCAATTGGGCAAGTAGATTCAGCAGTTTCAACGGTAATTTAAAGCCCCACTATCCATTACAACCCATTTCAGACCATCATTCAAAAATAAATTCCGGCAGGGGTTCCACTTATAATTCAGATAATACATTTTGCTGAAATTAAAACATTCCAAGTCCCCCTTTCCATAAAAAATTTTTGCAAGGGTTCCCCCTTATAATCTAGTTTAAACATATTTCTTATATTGTGAAGAAAACTATGCAGCACAATACTTTTTTGTCAAAGATTCGGTGTACTGGTTTGGTTTCCACGGCAACTGAAAGTTCCACTAACCCTAACAACCAATTTCAGACCACCATTCAAAATAAAATTGATTTGCTGAAATCAAGGCAATTCAAAAAAAAAAAAAAAAAAAAAATTGGCAGGGGTTCCCTTATAATATAGTTTGTACATATTTCTAAAATCGTGAAGACCAGAGGCTCCCGGGGAAGCCTGTATTGCGCAACTGGCTTTCAGCTGCAAGAATCAAGCTTACATTGTAAGTTATACAGTTGAACTTCAGTCTCTCGAACTTTGGTAGCTGGAACACCACCAATATCATGAATTGTATTTAAAAGTTTGATAATGTTTTACTATATTACTTTGTTTGGCTTTTTTGACAAAAAACATTCTTGCTAAGGATCACTTTCGACACCAGTTTTGAAGTCGAAACATCATTTTGTAAATGGCGGGCAATAATAATTTTCAACACCAGTTTTTAGGTCACAAAACAATATCTATTTGGAAACAAAATTTCATTGAAATTGGTTAATGTTGAATTTCCCCGCCTTTTTTGGCGGCCAGTTTGAAAATGGGCTTCAACGAACAATTTTCAACATCAGTTTTTGAAGTCGCAACATCAATATCTATTTGGAAACCAAAATGTCATTGAAATCGGACAATGTTGAATTTCCCCGCCTTTTTTGGTAGCATTTTGAAAAAGGCATTCAACGAACAATTTTTAACATCAGTTTTGAAGTTGCGACATCATACCTATTCGAAGCCAAATTTCTTTGAAATCGGACAACGTTGAAAGTCCCCGTCTTTCTTGACGGCCATTCTGAAAATGGTGGTCAACGAACGATTTTCAACACCACTTTTGAAGTCACCACTGCATGGCAAACATTTCATCAAATCTCTTAACCTTCATCTTCTAAAGTTTTGGAAATAAAAGACGAAAAATATGAAAATTTTGAAAATTCTGTGAAAAAGGGCAATAACTCCTACAACAGTTTTTGGATTTTCTAAAAAAAAAAACCAGGATGGGTAGATCTTGATATGCTGAACAGTTTCTGCAATTTGAAGTTGACCTAAATCTGCTATAGTTTCTTTGATAGAAAATATATTTTGATAGAAAAAATATTAAAATTTTGAAAAATTTTCGGAAAAAGGGCAATAACTCCAAAGTTTGTATTCAGATTTTCTTAAAAATTGCAGGGCGGGTAGATCTTGCCATGTTGATCACTTTTACCTCGTGTCAGATTTTTAGCTCACCTGGCTATGCCAGGTTGAGCTTTTTGCCATCACTATGCGTCCGTCCGTCCGTCGTACTTTTCATTCAAAGATCTTCTTTTTTTAAACTACTGGGCCAATTGGAACCAAATTTGGTCACAATAGTCCTTGGATGGTCCCTTTAAAAATTGTATCCGACAGGTCCGTACCTCATCAAAGATGGCCGTCAGCGGAGAACATAGTTTTAACATTGGACCCTATGGGAAAACACTTTCAAAGATCTTCTCAGAAACTACTAGTGCAATTAGAACCAAACATAGTCATAATGGTCCTTTGATGGTCCCTTCCAAAAAAGGTATCCGGCAGGTCCGAATCCCATCCAAGATGGCCGCCAGCGGGGAACATAGTTTAAACATTGGATCCTATGGAAAACACATTTAAAGATCTTCTCAGAAACTACTTGTCCAATTAGAACAAAACTTAGTCACAATGGTCTTTAGATGGTTCCTTCCAAAAAAAGGTATCCGACAGGTCCGTACCTCTTCCAAGATGTCTGCCAGTGGGGAACGTAGTTTTAACATCGGACCCAATGAGAAACACATTCAAAGATCTTCTTCTCAGAAACTGCTTGTCCAATAATAACCAAACTTAGTCACAATAGTCCTTAGAAGATCCCTTCCAAAAAGGTATCTGACAGGTCCGTACCTCATCCAAGATGGCCGCCAGCGGGGAACGCAGTTTTAATATTGGACCCTATATATATGGAAAAACATTCAAAGATCTTCTTCTCAAAAACTACTGGTCCAATTAGAACCAAACCTAGTCACAGTGGTCCTAAGATGGTCCCTTCCAAAAAAGGTATTCGACAGGTCCGTAACTCATCCAAGATGGCCGCCAGCGGGGAACAGTTTTAACATCAGACCGTATGGTAAAACACATTCAAATATCTTTTTCTAAGAAACTTCTAGCTATATAGTCCAATTAAGACCAAACTTAGTCACAATGGTCCTTTGATGGTCCCTTCCGAAAAAGGTATCCGACAG
Organism: Modiolus philippinarum; assembly: GCA_002080025.1. Classification (NCBI taxonomy): domain Eukaryota; kingdom Metazoa; phylum Mollusca; class Bivalvia; order Mytilida; family Modiolidae; genus Modiolus; species Modiolus philippinarum. The sequence continues at coordinate 99,674 of MJUU01046248.1, read as the reverse complement.
GTCCGTACCTCATCCAAGATGGCCGCCAGCTGGGAACATAGTTTTAACATTTGACCCTATGGAAAACACATTCAAAGATCTTCTTCTCAGAAACTACTAGTCCGATTAGAGCCAAACTTAGTCAGAATGGTCCATAGATGGTCCCTTTCAAAAAAGATATTCGACAGGTCCATACCTCATCCAAGATGGCCGCAGGCGGGGAATATAGTTTAAATTGGACACTATGGAAAATAAATTCAAAGATCTGCTGAGAAACTACTAGTCAAGTGCAATTATAGAGCCAAATTTTGTCACAATTGTGGTCATATGGTTCTGTCAAAAAGGTCCTTATGTCCTTACAGTACAAGGCGGCAGCCAGTAGGGTACACCTATGGTTAAATGTGAAACACATTCAAGCCTAAAATTATTAAATAACAAAAATAGCTACAAACGTTTTATTATTCATACAGAAATATTCTTTTTATTACTAGAACTTGTACTATATATATCAAATAGTTCTAATTATGTACATCAACACACTTTTTAGGGAGTGTCTATAATCTAAAGATTAATATAATGAAAAGTGAAAAATTTAAAATTGGAGAAAATTTAACTAAGGGAGGTTATAAACTTAATTTTCTTTTCAAACATGTTATGATCTGTTATAATTACAGCAACTTTACCACTTTTCTTTTAAGGGGTCTCTGAATGCATTGATTTCAGCAATATGTATTACTTTTAATATAAGGGAAACCCCTGCCCAAAATTTTTTAATTGTGTCCTGATATAGGTTGTAATGGATGGGGAGCTCTTAGTTGCCATGGAAACTAGGCAAGAGAACTGAAATGTTAGGAAAAAAAGTATCCCACTGCATATTTTATTTACAGTTTCAGCAGTATAAACTAGATTATGAGGACAACCTGCCATTGGCACCAAACAAGAGAACTGAAATTTTAGAAAAAAATTCATTCTGCTAAATTTTAAATTCCAATCCAAGGTTGCTTCTAGCAGTGAGCATAGCTTAAACTCTTGACCTTACTGGAAATACCATTCATCTCTCTGTGTCAGCCATGGTCCAAGTGAGCGATACAGGCTCTTGAGAGCCTCTTGTTGATATCTGTAACGGTTTTCGAGTTATTTGCCAAAAACAGCAATTTAACCCTATGTGCTATTTTTAGTAACGGCAGCCATGTTGTTTGGTCCTTGGACTCACCAGACACAATTTTGAAACAGGATACCCTGATGATGAGTCAGGCCAAGTTTGGTTAAAATTGGTTCAGTGGTTTCAGAGGAGATGATTTTTGAAAAAGTTTAAGACGGACGGACGTCGGACGCCAAGTGATGGCAATAGCTCACATGACCCATCTTGTCAGGTGAGCTCAAAAGGCATTTTTGATTCAAAGTTATGATTCTTAAATCTTTAGCAGACGTTTATTCGGCAATATAATTCAAAACCCAATCCCAAAGGGCGCGTCTTCATACCACAAACTACAATAATACAACAAACTAGATCGATTATACCACAAACCACCACAAATCAAACATAATCAAATGTTTAATTGCACAAACCACATAGATTCATTATGAAAACGATGAAAATGTGTTAACTATCGAAAAACAAAATTTAAGAAATCATTTTATTCGATATTTATAAACAAAAAACGATTTCGTCTTAATACCACAAACCACGATAAAACCACAAACTAGATTTATTTCACCCCAAACCTCCACCAACTACACTTAATCAAATTTCAAAATGCACAAACTATCTAAATTCTAAATTCTTATAAAAGCGATTCAAGTAAGTTGAATATCAAAAATGAAAGACTAGTTTAAAAATAGTCAAAAGTAATTTTATAGCAAAAAAACGATTATGTCTTGATACCACAAACTACTTAATACCACAAATTAGATTTATTTCACCACAAACTACACTTCATTTGACTGATAATTGTACAAACCACTAAGAATCCATTACAAAACAATCAAAGTTTCTTAGTTATGAAAAAAAAAAAAACAAAAATGTAATTTTTATTAGTCAAAACTTTTTTGTCTGAATACAACAGACCAGGATACTACTACAAACTATCTAGTTGTAACCACAGACCACACTTTATAAAACAATAACTGCACAAACCTCATTGATTCAAAATGAAAATGATAAAATGATTTGAATTCTTGAAAAATAAAAAAAAATCATTTTTTCATTATTATTTTCATGTCAAAATCACAATTTTATCTTCAAACAACAGAGCAAACTAGATGAAAGTCAGCACAAACCTCACTTTAAATGCAAAAGAAAATACAATTATCATTTAAGCGTCAATAATAATAATAATAATAATAATAACCCGTGCATATTTTGAAAGACTTTATAATTTATTCCCATTTGTTTATAGAATAAACTATAGTAGATGGAAAATGCACCATTATCATTAATACTAAATAAATTTTAAATAATTATTTTTTATCATTTAAAAATCCCCGATTTATTGAATCATAAAATAACATCACGTTTGATTAATTATAGTTTGTGGAGGTTTTGGGTAAAATAAATCTAGTTTGTGGTATTATCGTGGTTTGTGGTATTAAGACGAAATCGTTAAATGATTTTTTTTAATTTTGTTTTTCGAAATTTAACACATTTTAGTCGTTTTCATAATGAATCTAGGTGGTTTGTGCAGTTAAACATTTGATTAAGTGTGGTTTACTCCATATATCATTTACTCCATATCCTTTCGTAAAATATTGTGGTGGTTTGTGGTATAAGCGATCTAGTTTGTGGTATTATCGGAATCCTCCTAGTACAAATTTTAATTCCAATTTCTACCAGGACAAATTTTAATTCCAGTTTGTGCTGAATTTAATCCAGTACAAATTGGAATTCCAGTTTCTCCTTAGATATAAATAAGACAGAGTAAATGGTATATGAAAGGAACAAAACAAGCAAAGGAACAACGCTTTTGTTGTTGTTCTTCATTTTGAAGACGCCATGAGGCCTTCACCAATGAGCTTTGCTCATACCTCATAGTAAGTTCAAGACGCCCCCTACCATCGGTTTCAGCGGAATTCTTTCTTTCTTTGCTAATTGCCGAACAACGACACATCCATGTCTTTCCTGGTCATTGATGCGGGGTTGTCAACAAACATCAATTAAACTGGCAAAGTGCTCTGCAATCACTGTCATCCGTTTCCCGACAAAAGCACTGGAAATAAGAACGTTTGTATAGCTGTCATACATGGAGAACAACAAAATAAAAATATTTTTATTTTGTTGTTCTTCATGTATGACAGCTACTAGTATACAAATGTTCTTACTCTGTCTAATTTATATGACATTAAGCTGTCTCGCAACATATATTTTTATTCTCCTGAGATATCCTGATTTATACCAGTAAGATTCTGAAGCCTACTGAATTTCTAGTATAGTAGATCCAGAATAATACTGAATATTTTGTTCGGAGGATTCTGGATATTACTGACATTCAAAGCTGAATAAAAGTTTTGACTGTGTTACAAGAACTATGTATTTCACAACATTTTAATTTATAAAACTAAATTCTAAAACAGTAAAAAAACAAATGACATAATTTTATTAGAACTGTCCATTTGTTACAACATATGGTTGAATTCTGTCTGTGGCATTTGGTAGAACAGGGAATTTTGGATTTACGACAAGGGCATGGTATAGTATTGCATTTTCTAGTGTAATTACAAACTGTGCCTGTTATACTGCCAGCTTCCAATGAATGATTTTATTAACATGACAATGTGTAAAATTTCAGGTAGAGTAACTGGATTTACTGCCTTTAAACTAGGGAACCAGAAACTTCGCAAATCAACAATATTAGTATCATAAAAATAGTAGGTCATCTTTAGAAAATAAATCATATTCCAATATCTTTTTTTAATACTTCCATGTGTTCTTCCATATATAAAGTTAACTTATGAAAACAATACTAGTGATTAAAAGTTTATCAGGCATATGCATTGTTAACTAGCATGTATATCTTTTATACATTTAAATAATTAATCTTATTCTTTTGAAAGTAATCATTTAATTAAACAACCACCAAAACAGTAGAAGGGACATATTACAAATAATTTTTTACTTCTCTACCACCGTTTCTATTGATTTAAGTTTAAGTAGGATCCAGAGCTCATTCCGATTTAAATTTGCAATTCCGGTGTTTGCAAATTCGGCGCCGCCATTCCTAGCAACTACGAAGTAGTATGAATAAAAAACATTTGCAGAATTTCATAGGATTTCACGAAATATCAGTGCCAAAGCAATACAAGGTCTTATTTTGTCCATACTCCAGGTTAAAAAACATGAGATTTTCATTATCCCATGGGATAATACATAATTCCATGGGAATTTCACTTCTCCCATGGGATTTTCAGTTAATCCAATGGGATATTTGTTTGTCCCATGAGATAAACATTATCCCATGGGACGATAAAATCGCATGGAATAACTTTAATCCTGTTGGACAAATACGTCTGCCTATTACGTGAGGATTCTGATATAAAAACATAAGATATCAATGAAGAACTTTAGATATAGTCACAAAGAAGTCGATTGCTTTTACAATGATGGTATCGAGATAGTGTCTGATATACATCTAATTTATATCCCTTTCTTTATCATCAATGTCCATATTGTAATAACTCATACTGAAATTATTTTTTTTTCAATATCATGATACTGCATCATACTCACTAAAACAGTGAATAGTGCCTTATTTGTAGTTCATAAATTCATAGGGGCATTGTCAAATTCAAGAGTTGTAAGGCCATAATAAATGAACAGATATCATCCGATAAATATTTTATTTATGTTACATTCAACAACATATTAAATGTACAAAATTTCACAGCAATCGTTGCTCTACATAATATGAAAATCCTCTCTGAATCAATTGTTTTACAATCTTATGAGAAGGTTTATTCAGCTGATTTGGAATGTCAATTTTTTGATCCACTGAAGATGGCATTAAGAAGACAAGCAATGAAACAATCATACCTGTGTAATGTCTATTATTTTGAAGTATTAAATTTTGTTTTACAAATATTTTTTACAGAAAGGAGTTTATATTTTATGTTGATCCATAATTAATTTTACAAAAAGTAATCTAATTTCAAATCTTTAAATTTAAATAGTTTCCAAAAAGTAATATAGAGTACTGACATAATATTGTGTCATGACATAATAAAGTTACGTATCAAATTTGTTAAACTATATATAAACTATATAAACATGGTATGATTCTTTGATATGCAATATAATATAAAGTATGCAAAAATGATTTTTTTATCTTAAAAACATTCTCTTTCTTTACAGTACAAAAAAATGTGTGAAAAGAATACACACAAATATTAAATACAATATATATTCAATGTTATATATTCACTAACTCCTTGACACATACAGACATGTATTGATTGTATGTAAATTGGATTTAATGTCTTCTATGGCACGCGATAGTAACAAAAATGCGGTATACCTAGTATTTCGAACGAAAACTAGGGGTTTTCGTGCGAAATACTAGGTATACCGCACGTTAACTAGGGGTTTCCGATCGGTATACATAGTATTTCGCCGAAAACCCTAGTTTTCGTTCGAAATACTAGGTATACCGCATTTTTGTTACTATCGCGTGCCATAGTCTTCCTCCATTTATGTACATGCAAATTGTGAATAAAGATTATAATCAACAATATACAACAGGACACATGATATTGCAGTTTCAATCTAGACATTAAAATCATCAGTTAACAATGCTTATGTAACAAGTTATTGTCATAGCTTTAAATTAAATCTAAAACAATTATTCTTTTTTATATATATATATATATATATATATATATATATAACAAATGTTATCATTTTCATTAAGATTGCCAAAATAAATCAAATTCAAGCAAATCCATACTTCCCATTCTAAGTCATTCTAGCTGAATCGTCCAATTTCTGCCCACTTTGGAAGATCTGATTCAATCTTCTAAAGATTGGGTTCAAACTTTTGGTTGATAGAGGTGCATACTGGTGGCATAACAAGGTTTGGTACCGAAATACAAATGTATATTGTACAGATTGAAGCAAAAATGTTACAATGTCATCTTATGCAGATAAATCTATAAAAACATGCAAAATGTATGATGTATAGGTAACTTCGGTTGCAAAATTGACAATTTGGTGTTCAGTACACTCTTGATAACGTTGATAAGTCATCTTAAATCCATTTGAGTTCATTGGTTGAAGTTAGATTTGTAAAAAACACTTTCAATCAATCAAACAATTCCACATTTGCAAGCTATTTAACGTCATCATTGCTGTTTTGCTTAATTAAGTGTTGCTCTTTTTCTGTTACATCGATGCTGTCAATAGTACACATGTTTAAATAGTACTGTGTATAAATAACAGGCAAATTACAATTAAAGGCCAATAACATTGCAATCACACTAAGTATTGATATTGTGTATTAAAAGACCAAACTGTGTTATTCGCAAACCATTTCCCCTTTTTAAAACCCTCTTTTTATACAGAATGAACTGTAATAGGGAGATAGCCCACCAATATTCATAAAGAAGCTATTTGGAGAAAACATTCTTTTAACTGTAATAACGATTACAAAAAAAAATCCTTTTTGCTTATCCAATTGCCTATGAACAGATCCTACTAGTATTAGGAGAAATTGGAATTCCAATTTATACTGGATTAAATCCAGTACAGATCAGAATTCTAATTTCTCCCAGTAATAATTGGAATTCCGATTTGTAATGGATCAAATCCAGTACTAGTCATAATTCTAATTTGTCCCAGTAGAAATTAGAATTCTAAATTTGTACTAGGAGGATTCTGGATCCTACTGGATTCCAATTTGTACTGTAACATAAACATATATTTTTGGAATTCGTTTGTATATAGTTAATTCAAATTAGAAGCGTATGTGGTAATAGATTATAAATTTATTATACATAAATCAGAATCATAGAATTTTAAGGATAAAAATATTTTTAAAGCGCTATTTTGAAGACATTCAGTAATTTACTTTTATCAATGAAAAGAGTAAATTGCCGAATGCCCAACATTAATAAGTGAGCACGAAACGGGATAAATTTTCAAATACGGGTTTTACTTTTCCTGAGATATAGATTCCATGAAGTATTAATTAATTTTATGAGTACAAAAAATTGTACACGCATATGTTTGTTTTATTTGGCATAGATATTGCACAAATGTCGCAACATTTGTCTTTTGATTTTCGTCAAAAATTCCAATATCTACTTAATCCTTTTATTAAATCATAAATTAACAATAAAATCAAAGATAATATACAATTATGCTGTAAAAGTGTGAAAAGACCTAGAAATTGAAGGGTATTTATGGAAATAGTGACAGTTAATACTTAAAGGTATAGTTTTTATTTGGAAAAGCTGAAATAAAAATAACAATTATTTCGAATATTACCATAATCTTCAGCAAATCCATGATATATGTAAGAATTTTCAAATATATTGAGCAAGCTTTCAAAAAAAACACAAAATATAAATAATTGGCATTTTATTACTGGAGCTGTTCGCTTCAAATGGAATAATTCAAAATTTTCACGAATTGCGTTTCAAATAAAAATCCTGAAACAATAAATATTGAAAAGCAGTGATTCAAAATGTGGACACAAGTTATTCTTTCTACTTTTTGGATTAGTGCTACGTTTTGCTTTGACATTCCAAGACTGTACGGGTATGGGAATAAATACAAGTATGGATACGGAGGTGATTATCGTCCCCAACCAGCTCATTGCCTGGTCTATCAGTGGGGACCATGGGGTCCAGCAAATTACCTAAGCCTTCAGGCTCGGTACAGATCGATAAAGAGGCACCCAGAGAGTGGCGGACTACCCTGTCCATCATTGGTAGAAACAAGAAGAGGTAAACTAAATTTACTCAATCACTCAATTTTTTGTGACACTTTTTCTCAAACGCTGTTTGTGCTTTTTATATCTCTGCAATTTTATTTCACATATCGACACAAGACAAATTCTTGCTGACCTTTCAGACACCTGATTAAGTATTAAAGAAAGAAAAGTAAGTGTTGTTGCTAAATATTTGAAATAAGAATTAAAGTTTTCCTATGCGGAGACAAACAAATTAATTGAATTTATTGATAGATAACAAGGAATGGAGTTGAAAATAAGGGAATAAATAATACAAAGAGAGCATGAACAAGAACGAATTCAACAAAGTAGCAGATAATTAAATTGCAAGCACACTAAATCTGAGTCAGAATCAGAACAATTTGATGCAGCTAAAACTGTTCGCTTTGTACCAAAATTTACGGATAAAGAAAACATTTTCCTCATTTTCGAAGAACTTGCTGTAGATTTGAAATGAACAAAAACATATTGGATTGCAATGTTGCAAAGTGTATTGATTGGTAGAGCGACTGGTATTCCCCAGCCCTCTCATGTGAACGTTGTTTTAAAGCTTCTTAACTAGTGACAGAGACAGGAATTTATTATGATTGATAAGAAAATCGAGCCACAAACTTGGGCTGCGTTTGCTATGGAGAAAGAAGACTGGTTTGATACGTGGCTTGCCTCATGAAATGTTAATAACAATTTCATTAATTCAGAATTTAAGACAATTACTGTTGTTACAGGAGTTCAAGCATTATGTTCACACTACTTAAGAACACATTTGGATGATATAGAAATATTGGTACTTCACAAAATGCTGCATTCAATTCGGATAATTACAATTTGACTCATGAAACGCAGCAGTCAAAGACTGCACATCCCCCCGCTCCCAGCAAAGTCGAAATGCACGAATTTTTGTGAACGCATGTATCATTGACAATCAGACCTTGACCGTTATCACGAGCTTACAGTGAATGTTGATGTATTTATTTGTGCTAACCTGGTAAATTAAGAAATATTTCCTTCAAGTTTGAATCACTGAAGCTATCTTAATACTATAAATCAATATATATGGAATATAAATGTACAAATATTAATAATTATTATTGAATGATTATATCTTCTGCGAAATAAACTCTGCTTCAATAAACTCTGCTTAGCTGAAACCATCAGTGAACCACAAACATAAAATTAATATGTATGTATGTATGTGGGGCCGACCCCCGGGGATGACCACTAAACTTGTTTTGTCATGCCCACTAAGAATATATATGGTTTAGGGGTGGGGATCTCAACTGTTTTTGAGATAAATTATTATTTTCAAAATGAGGGGGGTGGGGCCGACCCCCGGGGTGGCCATTGAATTTCTCTTGTCATGCCCATTAAGAATATATATGGTTTAGGGCTGGGGATCTCAACTGTTTTTGAGATAACTTGTAATTTTCTAAATGAGGGGGTTGGGGCTGACCCCGGGGGTGACCAAGTAACTCGTCTTTAAATGTGGAATATAAATATATATGGTTAAGGGGTGGGGATATGAACTGATCTTACCATATTTTGAGATTTTACATATTAGGGTGTAGCCCCACCCCCCGGGCCAAAATCAAAATTCCGAAACCTTTGGCACAGACAACTCCCCAAGTGTTACTAGTGTACCTAATTTCATGTTTCTATCTTCTACGGTGTAGGAGGAGTTCTTGGACAATCGTTTTTAGACATTTTTTAACCCCTTAGGGCATTGCCCCTAAGGGCGGGATCAAAATTTTGATACCCTCTTTCAACTTGGGAAAGGCAATATAAGTAGTGACATAAGTTCCAATATCCTAGCTTTAACACTTTTGGAGATATCTCCATTTATTGGATATCGCGAAATTTGTTTTTCGCTCATAATTTGGCCCCAAAGGGTCGAATTCCAATTTTTAGGGGTCTATTCCCTAGTGGGTCATATACTCTTCCATGATGCCAAATTTTAAGTTTCTATCTGTTGCGGTTTCAGAGATATGCCTTGCCACTACAGACGTACGTACGTACGTACGTACGTACGTACGGACGGACTGCATTACATGATCCCCCCGCTTTCGCTAAGCGGGGGGATAACAAGAAAAAGTTTCAAAGGTCCAAAAGAAGGTAGTTCTAAAAGTCGTGATTTCGATTCGAAAAAGTCAAAAGTCCTGTTAGTACTTGTGAGGTTTGCTGAACAAAGATTCTGACAAGTAGTGAACAACAATTATATTCTTTGGAATATAAGAACTACATGTATACGTTATATTCAAAAGAAGTTGAGCAATTTTCCCCGAATCTTGCAATATTAATGTTAATATTCTAATTTAAAATGTTGTGTAAAACTATGTAGGTACGTAGTCTACCCTGCATGCATTCTATAGATTATAAATCACACTCGTTTACCGCTGTACTCGATAAAATGCTTACAGGATTAATTGTACTGCTTATGATCTGCATGTTTTTGCAGACACTTATATTTCTGGTTTAGAGGGGATTATTATTTATCGGTAAAGTAACGTTTTATTCCATGCAGAAAATGGTCAACTTTGATAAAGTTAGAAGAATTACGAATATATGTAAATTCAATACTCGCCAAAAGAATATATTTTTTTCTTTAAATACCATTATTCCAAATAACTAAATACCGAAGTTACTGTAAATTTGAATTCTGCATATGCGCATTTCGACAACTTATGTCTCTTCAGTGCAGATAAAATCTAAACCTTTGGAAGACCATAACTCAAAGATGTTTAAAAACTGATAGAGAACAAATAACCAATATGATCTAAATGTAAAGCCAAAATCAGCTAATAATGGCGTTTTTTTTCCAAACGATTCCGTTTCTTTTGGAATTATTTTCACAGATATACGTACAAAAACACTTTTTGTTATCTTTACAGTTGTCATTTTGCCAACCAAATAAATATTTTCTCGTTATTTATATAAGCCATTAAGGAGAACAAGTGTGGATCGTATTGCAAGGCAATACAGAAGTCCCCTACCGGTAGAATAATTATTTGTTTTACCAGCAAAAACAGTCTCTCGATGATAGTGGAAATAATGTCCCACAAATTACTCGGCATACAAATTCATCACTCTCCAATATTGTGATTTCCGAACAAGACGTTAAGGACATATTAAAAAATTTAAAATTAGGCAAAGCTAGCGGAAGTGACACTATTAGTCATCACATGCTTAAAGGAACCGCTGATTCAATTTGTAAGCCTCTTCTTTTTCTATTTAATTATTCTCTTCAATCGGGGATTTTTCCATCACCTTGGAAAATGGCAAGAATTATGGCATGTCATAAAAAGGACGAAAAATCCAACCCTTTTAATTATCGGCCAATATCTTTACTAAGTTGTGTAGGGAAAGTACTGGAAAGATGTGTATATGAACATATTTGTAATTATACTATTGATAATAAATCAATCTGGCTTTCTTAAGGGACACTCAACGATTTATCAACTTCTTGAAATTTATCATAGAATTTGCCAAAATTTAGATGATAAGAATTTTTCCGTTTTGATTTTTTGCGATATCTCGAAAGCCTTTGATAGGGTTTGGCATAAGGGACTAATTGAAAAACTAAAAGCTTACGGGTTAGAAGGAACATTGATTAATTGGATTGGCAACTACCTTAAAAATAGAAAACAAATTGTCTCAGTAAATAGTAAATCTTCTGATTTGGGTGACATCAAGGCTGGAGTACCACAGGGGTCAATTTTGGGACCCTTATTCTTCCTCTTATATATAAACGATATAACGGATAATCTTTCAAATTTAGCCCGTTTATTTGCAGATGATACGTCCCTTGCTTCTTCAGGTCAAGATGCTACAACCATAGAAAGAGAAATAAACCACGATTTATCTAAATTGAATGAATGGTCAAAATTATGGCTTGTTGATTTTAACCCCCCCCCAAAAAACAAAAAGCTCTTTGTATAACGAATAATAATCCCCTTAACCTTAATATACTATTTGATGGTGAAATTGTGGATCAAGAAGGAAATCACAAACATTTAGGAGTAACCCTCATGGCGAATGGAACCTTTTCAACACAATCGATAATATTACAAACTCTGCAATGATTAAGTTACATGCCCTTAGAAAATTAAAATTTGTTTTGTCAAAAAAGAGTTTATCAACTATTTATTTAA
>MJUU01046248.1:58779-87412 GCA_002080025.1 Modiolus philippinarum | reverse complement strand
CCCCCGTACCTATCTGACTGTTTACCACCTATGGTTTCCGATGTAAATCAATATACGCTCAGGAATAATGATAATTATGTAACATCAAGATGCAGGCTACGAGTTTCCGAAAAGTCTTTTATATCATCTACTGTAAATCTATGGAATAATTTATGCCCTGAAATTCGTAAATCCGGTACTCTGTCGTTATTTAAGCAAAGAATTAAACCAATTTTGATCAAAGCACCTAACTACTATAACATAGGTAACAGAAAATTAAACGTACTTCATACCAGACTGAGACATCAATGCAGTTCTCTGAATGCCGATCTGGCAAACATTCATGTTGTAAACCATCCAAATTGCTCCTGTGGTGCTCCATATGAGGATGCTATTCATTTCTTTATTGAATGTCATCTCTTCCAAAATCAAAGACGTGAACTTAGTGGTAAGATTAATGACTTAAACATAGAAATGCACATTGAAACACTTATATTTGGTAATGATGATGTTGATAATAAAATTAATTCAAAAAATTTTCGAATATGTGCGTACTTTCATTAGACAAACAAAGCGGTTCATATGATGTATGCTAGCTTAATTTCTTAATATCTTAAATTCCTAATTTCTTTCTTTCTTTCTTTCTCCTTATATATGTATATTTATTATTTCATTGTTAAAAGATAAGTTTGTATGTGTATATCCTGTATGCTGCCATACTGTGTGTAATATGAGTAAGGAGAGGGCACATATCAATTGGTATAATTGTTGCCCAATCCTATTGTTTTTCTATGCAATAAAATATTATTAAACTAAAAAAAGTTACAGACGAAAAATGTTTCTGAGCCCAAGGCCCATAACTCCGTCAAAAATCAATGGACCCAACCCATACTCAAACTTGATCTGTAACCCATAGTGGTTGATTAAAAATGCACATATCAGCTTCATATCTGAAACGGTTTAGAAAAAAAAGTAAGGAAAACCTATATTTTACCAAAATTTTCTGAGTCCAAGGCCCATAACTCCGTCAAATATCAATGGAATGGAAGCAATCTCATATTTGATCTGTAACTCATAGTGGTAGACTCACATAGCAAATATTAGCTCAATATCTAAAAAGGTTTAGAAAAAAAGTCCAGAAAACCTATATTTTACCAAAATTTTATAAGTCAAGGGCCCATAACTCTCTCAAAAATCAATAGACCGGAACCCAACTCGAACTTGATCTGTAACCCATAGTGGTTGATTAACAATGCACATATCAGCTTCATATCTGAAACGGTTTAGAAAAAAAGTAAGGAAAACCTATATTTTACCAAAATTTTCTGAGTCCAAGGCCCATAACTCCGTCAAATATCAATGGAATGGAAGCAATCTCATATTTGATCTGTAACTCATAGTGGTAGACTCACATAGCAAATATTAGCTCAATATCTGAGAAGGTTTAGAAAAAAAGTCCGGAAAACCTATATTTTACCAAAATTTTTTAAGTCAAGGGCCCATAACTCTCTCAAAAATCAATAGACCGGAACCCAACTCGAACTTGATCTGTAACTCACAGTGGTAGACTCACATAGCAAATATTAGCTTCATGTCTGGAACGGTTTAGAAAAAAGTCCGGAAAACCTATATTTTACCAAAATTTTCTAAGTCAAAGGCCCATAACTCCTTCCAAAATCAATGGACCGAAACCAAACTCAAACCTGTAACTCATAGTGGTAGACTCACATAGCAAATATTAGCTTCATATCTGGAACGATTTAGAAAAAAGTCCGGAAAACCTATATTTTACCAAAATTTTCTAAGTAAAAGGCCCATAACTCTGTCCAAAATCAATGAACCGGAACCAAACTAGAACTTGATCTGTAACTCATGGTGGTAGACTTACATACCAAATATTACGTAAATATCTCTTATAGTATTGAAAAAAAAAGTCCGGAAAACTGAATGTGACGGACTGACGGACTGATGGAAGGACTGACGGACTGACGGACTGACGGAGTGCAAACCTAAAGTCCCCTTCGGCGAATCCGGTAGGGGACTAAAAACGCTGTATTGCTTACCAGATATTTTGACTGTATTACTTTTTGTTTTTTTTTTCTCCAAAAAATTAGTACGCGGATTATTGATAATTCTCAAATGATATGTGAAGTTTAAACTGGTTCTTACCGGTAAGATACATTTTCAAATCCAACATTTGTTAAATAAAGCCCCGTGCTATTCTGTTTATCATTTATTATTAGAGAAAAAGATCACACTACTTCCAGTTATTACCATTATTTTTACACTCTTGATAATTGAATTTTAAAATTTCAAAAAGCTCAGCCAACCTGCATGAAAAAGTCAACTTTGTTGAAACAGTATAAAGATTACCCAGTGTACTGATAGATGCTTTAGATGCTATTTGGCGATTTTGGGCAAACATATTCAAACAGTTTACACTTTTAATTAATATGAAAGCGGTTGTCTGAACTATATCATCTGATTAAATATTTACCAAGCATGTCAATAAAATGCTTACATGTTGGTTGCACTAATCAAGCTCTTTGAATACTCTCAATGTCTTTCTTTTTTGATTGATTCGCTAACAACCGTTTTAAGTCTTCTCAGAAAATTTTTCAGTTATATATAAAGACGAGAAAGACGGTAAAAGGTTATACAGATATTCAATATATAAACAGATACTCAATATTTATATGTAATATTGTGGAAAATTTCGACTGTTCAATATTTTCTCAGTGTTTTTACAAATTGACTGATCAGGTGATTATTGATTTGCTTTTAGTACCCTGTGACTGTCAGGTTGGTTCCTGGACACAGTGGAGTAATCCAAATCCGTCAGGATTGAGTTTCAGACGTAGATATATAGTGGTTAGACCTAATTTTGGCGGGAAAAAATGTCCCGAATTGTATCAGACAAGAAAGGGTAAGACAAACACTATGTAGCGAGGTCAGTATTGTATGAACAAATGATCAACTCTTGATTTAATGCTAGCATGAAAAAAGATTGAAATGTTCATGCTGAAGCGGTGAATACTCAAATTTGTCATTTGAAGTTTTCAAACAATCATTCTTCTCATTCATTCCATTGGGACTCTCCCTAGCGATGAGGGATGAAACTCCAGCCTTCCTTGAAATTCCGCTGTTATGATATTTTATACAACTACTTGACAATGTTCTAATCCTGTAGGTTAGTTCTTTCCTAACATAATAAGATCATCTTCACTAATATTAGGTCTTTCATTAATGATATTTCTATTTTATATCTACTTATGAATGCAAAAAATAAGTAAAATATCAGATACAAAATGGCGAGAACAGATTATATCATTCAATGAAATGACTCGTCCTGTACGTTATATCAACACAATGATCGATGTATAACAAGTTAAGAAATACAGAATAAATGCAAATGGCCATGTTGAAAATTAATAACGACAAATTACAAATCTGAAAATTTGAAACGACATTAACTCAAAATACAATCATTCCAAATCATATATATGCAGCTTATTCAAAAAATCAGAAAAAACTATACATGCGGTTTTAAATACATTTCTAAAATGTTTTAGGTTTTTTTAATAGACTATTATTTATTTAAGTTGTAAAGGATTGTAAGGTTAGACCATGGGGTAGTTGGAACAAAGTGATCGAAGGAACTCAAATCAGGACACGTGCTGTAATTGATTACGGCTGTGGAGGCGGAAAACCATGTCCAACATTGGTACAGTCACGAAGGGGTAATTTGACATCTTTGTTAATTGAAATCGGAGACTGAAGCAAAAGCCAGAACAATGAAGAATTATATAATAAAATGAAATAAGATAATAACAAAAACAATCATTTTTTTAACTCTTTTACTATCTACGAAGTTTAGTGGAACGTTTGTGGTACTCTTTGATATTTAATCGTTGAAAGCACAATGGTACTAAATAATGTTGTAGTTTGCATTGAATAATATAAATAATTTTACAGATTATAAAACAAAAACAAAATACCGAATTTCGTGTAGATTTGATGTTCATTTGAACAAAAATGCCTTCAATTGGCTTTTTAGTCGGCCAATTCACTATAGATGATATCACATAGACCCATAATTTCGTGCTACGCCAAATTCGTTATATATTTTCGGATATGTAAATCTGTATTTATATGAAGCATTACACTCATTTTGGCAAAAATATGTAATGATATAATTTGAATCCAATGCAAAGATACATTTAACATTGATATTCTAACGGTTTACATTCGCGGTGTCTGTTAACTGTGTTGTTTTGCGTTTTACATTTACAGTGTCTGTAGACTGTGTTGTTTGCGTTTTACATTTACAGTGTCTGTTGACTGTGTTGTTTGCGTTTTACATTTACAGTGTCTGTTGACTGTGTTGTTTGCGTTTTACATTTACAGTGTCTGTAGACTGTGTTGTATCTCAGTGGGGCAAATGGAGTAAGCCTAATAACAAAGGTATTATCAACAGAGTGAGGTTTATCAAGGTTACGCCAATGCTCAAAGGCAAGCTATGTCCGATCCTAACGGAAACGAAAACAGGTAAGCCATGAACTGAAAGACTTCCAGATATGCAATGTCAATTAATATTCCGTTCGAGACATCGTTTTATCGCCTTTTCGTACTAAAGTTTGGTATGTTAGACTTGCGATTGGTCGACGAGATTGCACTAAGAAGTGATGAACCGATTGTATATAAAGTATTTTTAATTTTTAATGGTCAGGCAGGGATTAGAGTATGAAAAAAAAACTAGAATGTATGGACGTTAACGCAAAAATGAAACTATTTTGAAAGATATGAAGCAATATATCGATGGCATAATGCCATGTTGCAAAAGTATGATACGCTGAAGTAACGTTATGTTGCTATGTTCAATGCGTGCTTAAGTCATTGCTTCATAACTGCACCAGTGTACGTCGTCATATTTTCACTCTATTATGCCATACTACCGAAAACTTTTAACATATCGTTCATACAAAACTCTTTCGTTTGCCAATTTTGTTTTTTTTTCAGATATTTCTATCAGACTTTTCACATCTTTTGGTTGAATGTTTTCGATTTTTTTTAACTTAATCTGCACCGAAGGGACATAAGTTATCGAAGTGACCATCTACAGGAACTAAATTTATAGAAAGTCCGCTATTAAGTTAGTAAGGTAACTTAAATTTTTTTGAGCCATACAACCTCACTTTTATCAAAATACATTCACCGGATAGGCGTTTACTGTAACAGTTATACTTAATGTGTCTGCAGGGTATTAATTTCTAACATAGAATTTTGTAAAATTTTATTTGTAGGAACATAATTATAATATTGTTCAAAATATAAAATAAAATATGGGGGGTCACCGTGCATTTAACTGAAATTAAAAATCAAGGATTTTACATAGAAATGATAGGAAGAATGATTATATACGGGGATAACTAAAAAAATCTATTATAAATTTTGTTCATACTTTACACGTGTTTTAAACTCATTATATCATATACATATGAAAAATAAAAATTATAGGTCGCCGTTGAAATAAGAGATAAACTGAAAATGTTATTCTCTTATGATGTGGCAGCAATATCTATTTCTTACACGATAAGATAATTTTTCGTATCACTTAGTGATAACTTTTATGCTATCATTTCATTGGCCTTTCATACGATTAGATAACTTTTCAGCCGTATTTTCATTGGTTGTTCTAGAGGTCACACATCAGGTCAAACCAACGTCATGGCAATTCTTTTTAAATTCCGTGCTCATTGCATTATGTCGTCTGCATTATTTTTTATTCCATTGGTAAGAAGAAGAAATGAAAAAATGAGCTTCGTGTGTACACACCTATCAATTCATTCTCCTAAAACAGTTGAATATATTTTGGCCACTTGAAATATATTATTTCATTGCTAAAAATAAGTTTAATCTGTGTTGACATTATGATTTAATGTATATTGGGATCATTGACGCGTGGAAATTGACATCAGAATCAGTTACCACAGAGACCGAGAAATTTACACCTACATTTAATTACAAATCATTCGTACATTTTCACTCAACTGACAAGCAGAAATTAATTTTATTACTGTATAGATGTTTAAAATGGACGACTTTCATTTCCAGGAATTTCATAAATTTCAAAATTTTCATTTCTTTTCCGGCAAAAACATACACATCATTTCCGAGATTTTTTGGAGTACACGAATATAGACAAATCTAAAAGATGGTGTTCAAGTCCTCTACAAAGACATATTTGCAGATATGTCTGCTAAATGTTTCATGAAAAATAATGTTTATATCTGAAAGGAAAATTACGGATTTGGTGAACAAACAATGATATAAAATGAGAACAAAGTAACAACAACACTTCTCTGGAATGCAGTGATTGATCGCTGTGGGATCGTCATCAGGTATAAAATGTGATGCAATACATTTTACAATGTTTTCTTTTCATAGTCCCCATTCAGTCTCCTGTGTTGAACATAACTCTAGGTGTACCGTGTGCGTACATTGATGCATTTTTCAGCATTTGAATATTGCAAATTTCGTTTTTCAACCATGCTAAATGTTTAAAAGGCTGCAATACATCTTAAAACGGATCTGCTCAAAAACCCTCATTTAGTTTCCCGTGTTGAAAATGAATAAAATGTTACATGAACCTGGATAGAGTATATTTTGCACCTTTTAGAATTTCCGGAAATGATGTATATAAGTGGGAAATTTATGGTGTAAAAATCCTGGAAATGAAATGTTCAAATTCCTGGAAATGAAAATATTTTTTCTCGGAAATGATATGCTAATTCTCGGAAATGAAAATCTTCGGTTTAAAACTGTAATAGGCTTATCGCCTTGACGTCATGCACAACCTCGATATTTTTACCTGTGGAGCCTTTTGGCTGGCAAGAAATCGTAATCATTAATTAGGGTCATAAAAATGTCATTTTCAATTAACTTGTATAGTTTTTAAAGGTAATTTGATAATTTCTTTTGATCTGAATTGAAGAAATTGTACAGTTTAACAGGATATAAAAATTTTCTAGATTTGATTATTTTTATTTGATCTAATTGACGTATTTGTTGAGTATTCAAATTTTTGATAATTTCCAAATATTTGAAATACACATTTCAAATAATTCGGAGGATATTTAGAGAAAGTAAGTCGGTAGAAAAAATATGAAAATCTTGAGGTTTATTATGCAATTTACTGATCCAAAATCGGACTAGTATGTAAAAAGTTATTTAAAAAATAAAATTCTGCCCCACTTTTTCCTGAAATACAATTTTGCCAACCAAAAAATTAATTTTGTGACGTCACTGATTGGATTCGCGAACAAGCCTATTACAATTCAACCGAGCTTTCACCCAGGTTTGTCACCAGCGAGGAATCATGTACCTGTCATTGCTATTGATTGTTGTGTACATGTGCGTATAATGCAACATATAGTTCCTACATCTATAACACTTATCGTTGTTTATAGTTTCTACTATATACGGGGATAATTTATTGTTAGACTTTACATTCATTATAAGGATAAGTTTAAAGTACATAATCAATCTTCAATGTATCACAAACACAACTAAATTCTCTCAACTTAACATAATTGGGAGAACACGACAGAATGGTTTATCATAAGAGAAACAGGTTTCACAACTCGTGATGCTTGTATATCGCTTGTTATCAAATCTCGCTATCTAATTACAAATAATAATTAACTCGCTGAAGCTCGTTAATTATTATTGTGTAATTAAATAGCTCGATTTGATAACAAGCGATATACAATCCTCACTCATAATGAAACCTATAAATATCTGTAGTGATATCTGTATGAAATTATTATATCAAATTATCTTCCTTGCGTATAATTTCTGTGTTCTGCAAATCCAACAATAGATTTAAAGCACGCGTGTTTTATTCACGTGGTTTTATTTCATTTTTTGTAATGAAAATTTTGTAAAAGGGAGAAAGAATAAAACTTTGAAATTACTTTTAACTTTCTTTACATTTTAAATAACTATTTTGTTAAATTTCAAAATGTATGAAACCTTAATGAACAAGTGTTATACAAAAAAGTCGGAATAATAACACGGAGACACCTTAAACCCACATTTAAAGAAAATGAACAATTGCTTATGCTAGGTTTACACCGCCGATCAGACCAACTCGATCAACTCGAACATGCTGTTTTATCCCGATCAACGTCATAAAATTCATTGATCGAGTTAGCTCACGACGTCTACTCGACTTTTACCCGATTTAACACGACTAACGCTCGACCATTCTCGATCTCTTTACGATTCACGTACGACTTGTGCTCGACCCTCATTCGACCAACCAGACTTTGTCAGATTGGGCCAGATCATAGCCCGATTTGTGTTCGATTAACTAGACATGGTCGGGAGAAGATCGTGAAATGGTCGAGTGTGTTCGAGTTTGTCCTGATAGTGCGTTTGTACATATGGGGGTAAAATGTGAAAATTCAGGGAACAGTTCAGCATGGTGGAAGAGCAGCACAATTTGTAGCCCATATGGCTGATGATTCAAAGAAATGATGATATCTGTGATAGATCTAGAGTAACAGAGAAGTTGAGTCTGACACAGAAGGTGCGAAGTTTGGTTTATACAATATAAGCAAATGCTCCAACGTCATCATTACAGAGGAATGAATTTTCGCTTTAACATACTAGCAGGCCATCCACAACATGCGTCAGAATGCGACTGCGCGTTTTCTGTCATTACATGTAGGAGTAATCTGATACATAAAACAGAAGACATATCATCACATGATATCGGTGGTAACTCGATTTACAGCAGTTTCCATGTATAGCCTTAAAAACCTGCTTTCTGTAGAAAAATCCGGTTTTAGAGAGTGAAATTGGCGAGCGGCTGCCCGTTGGGTACGACTTTTTCTCGGTGCAAATCTAAAAGAATTTTTTTTCATTTCTAGTACATGTTAGAAATGTTCAAAATCGCATTTTTCGGATGTAATTTAGCTTGAATCATATCTTGTGATAAGAGTACAAACCTGCTCGGAAGAAACAATATTTTATTCTTGAATTCATGTACCGTATTTAGTGGACCTGTTTCTGGAGTGTGTATATTGGGTACATCTTGGTTTCAATTTCAAATTCTGTCAGCATAGCTATAGTCGATTGAATTTAAGCCCTCTGCACGTAATCCTTTAATTATACTAGTAGCCTGCACAATCTAATATTCTTTTCTACAATCCTGATATAGCGAGATTGAGCTTTTGTCATTATTTTGTGTCCGTTGTCCATGAACTTTGCATTCAAATATATTCTACCCAGAAAACGCCGAGTCTCGATAGACATCGATTGGTTCAATGTGAAAAAGCGTCATGTCCGCTTCTAATCAAATACAACCGCCAACTGGGAATGTACTAGTAGTTTTAAATTGGATCTTATGGGAAAACTCATTTAAACGTTACCTCTGAAACCCCTAAGCCAATTAGACCAAACTTGTTACGATTGCCAAATGATGGTCCCTTTTCAAAATAGTGTCTGCCATATTGTCAGGTAATACAAGATGACTGTCAAAGGGGGGGGACAAAGTTAAACATTTTACCAGAAGGATTTTCACTGGACCAATTGCAGCCAAAGTTGGTCAAAATAGTCCTTGAATATTCCAATTTCAAAATAGTATCTATCTTGTCTGCATGAAATCCAAGATGGCTCCCAACGGGGAACATAATTTAATATTCGATCCACCTTAGATATCCATTCAAATACTTTCTACTCTGTAACTATTTTGCCAATTGGCCAAAATTGAAAACAAGAGTCTGTGGTAGGTCCCTACTTGAGAAAGTATCCGACAGATTCTAATCATATCAAAGATCGGATGCCAAACTTGATCACAATAGTCATTGGAGTCCATTGGATGGCTCCTTTAAACTGAAGTAAGGCCCTAGTGAGAGACTGAGGCTCCCCGTGCGAGAGATGTATGCCCTCTATATTTTTCAGTTATGGTGTACTTGTGCGTGAGAGAATTTCTCATATGGATATACTATTGATACTTTTAAATTTTGGCAATTATTTTTGTAATTTTCGAAATGTAATCCAGACCACCTGTTTTAAGTGCCCACATCTCACTATTTTATAACGCCAAGTTTTCTTACATTCGACTTGATGGGTGCCCTGTGTTTGTCTATATGTTGTAGTTGTCCACTAGCTTAAGACGCTAGTGCTTTTGTCGGGCAAAGGATGACAGTGATTGTAAGAGCACTTTGCCAGTTTAATTGATGTTTGTTGACAATCCCGCACCCATGACCAAGAAAGACATGAATGTAGCGTTGCTCGACAATTAGCAAAGAATTCCGCTTAAACCGGTGCTAGGGACCGTCTTGAACTTACTATGAGGTATGAGCAAAGCTCATTGTTGAAGGCCTCATGGTGACTTCAAGATGAAGAACAACAATAAAAGCGTTGTTCCTTTGCTTGTTTTTTACCATGTATTTGTAGAGACTTTGTCTCATGTGCATATGCTCCATATCCTTTTATTCACCATCTTTGAAGCCTCATGTTCTGCTATTGTGAAAAGATGACATGCTGTCGTGTTAAATCGAGTAAAGGTCTTGAGAGGTCGAGTAAAAGTCGGATACAGGTCGGGAAAAAGTCGGGTCATAGTCGGGAAGATCTTGTACAGAAAAAAAGAAAGAATCGTGTTAGTCAAGTAATGATCGAGTACTATTCGAGTTGATCTGAGAGCGACTCGGCATAAATCGAGAAGCGAATGAGTAAAAGTCGGGTAGAAATCGGCATGATCGGCTAAAATTTTGAAACTCGATCAAGACCGATCCCTTTTCGACCTCTTCACGACTACCTCGATCAGACCCCGATTGATTCCCGACCTTTTCTCGACATATAATACACACGACCTCTACACAATATTTTTTGACATGTCAAAAATATTCGGGAACACAGCTCGAGTTCAGCAGAGTTAGTGAGATCGACCCGATTTGGTTAGTAGACATAATACGAGCATTCAATTCCAAGATCAGTGTCCCGATCGATGAATATTCATGAATATTCATAGATCGAGTTCGGTCGAGTTGCTTTGATCGGCGGTGTAAACCTACCATTAAGCGTCATATGAAAACTTAAAAACAGACTAATTGCTTTTAATAAAAACGAAAAGACCACTATATACTATATTGAGAATCCACATAATCACCATCTTTAAGGAAAAAAAAAACAACATTTGACTGGGAAACAATATAAAGGATATGGAGCTTAGCAATACAATTATTATTTTTTATATAGGATTTTGATCTCTATTTATTTGGCAATAATATAACAAAACTACAAACAAAATAGACCATTTGCCAATTCAAACGGAATTCCCGAATTTGACCTCGCGTTTTACAAACTTGGACAAAGGGAAGCAACTCTAGACCGGACAAACACGGTTAGTTTCCAACGTAAACTAACCAAAATGTAAAAATTATTTTCTCTTGACCTGTAAGGATTCCAAACTTCGACTTTGGTGAACTTTATCAAAATAATATGACCTTTAATGTGCCTGTCTGATTTGCTTTATATCCCAATAGATTTCATATACCAGAATGCTGATTTATAAAGGTTTCTTCGGTAAATGTGACAACCTGTCCGGTGTCACGTGACGTTGATTGAGTCAAAATTTTAAAGAACGGAACCAAAGTCGGTAATTGGCAAATCACCTATTGAACAATATTCCGTACACGAGCGAAGATCAATGCAAACGTACAAAACACGCTCATCGTAGTATCTCACATTCCAACTCTTAACCGATTGTATTCTAAATTTTGAAAAATTTTGTTAAAAACTAAGGAGTATCTTCCTCATGCATAGCTCTGTCCTTAGCTGAATTTTGGTTTTTCTATTTAGACCCTTTTGGTTATTTGTTCTCTATCAGTTTTAACATGTTTTTCGGTTAATGGACCTCCAAATGTTTTGGTCTGATCTGCACTGATGAGACATAAGTTGTCGAAATGAGCATATGCAGAAAAGAACTTAACAGTAACTTCGGTATTTTGTTATTAGACTACTTCTGACAAAGTCATGTTACAATGAACAAGCAGTTGAGCTAATATTGGCAATATAATTTCAATATTTCTACTTACATCAGATACTGTAAATGGAAATTATTGCTTAACTTTATTATTGCGACTCTGGATCAACAGGCTTATTATGAAAATGCACAGAGAAGGAATGATTTAATAAGTGCGACCCCATGCCGTCCACATATTTCGCAATGATAAAACATTGCATTAATTTCCGAATTTACAGTAACGACAAAATGACCTTTCGGTGAACGTTATACTTTAATTCAGTTTCAATTGATTGTGTTGTGGGAAAATTGAGTGAATGGGGACCAATAAACAGTGAAGGAATAAAGGTCCGAACACGTGTCAGAAAACAAAAACCAATCTATAAATAGTATTGCATGTACTTTGTGGAGTTTTCAGTATATAACATTTACTAGAGTGTCTTATATAGTAAAATTTAATGAAGAATTATTTACGTTTTGAAGTACCAATCCATTGTCTGGTCTCTGATTGGACTGACTGGAGTCTACACGACTCAGAAGGTCGCTCAACTCGTACAAGATTCATTAAACGACGCAATCTGAACGGAGGAAATGCCTGTCCAGGTTTACGCCAAACAAGACTTGGTAATACCTATCATTTATATTAAATATTCATATCAAAGAAATTTGTTTTCCATGCTTTCAATGGAAACATCTATGCTTTTAATGAGGGGGTGACACGGATAGTCTATTCATCCATTTCCCACAATTTTGGGCCCTTTCCAAATTCCAAATTTATGTTTTCGTTTCTCTCATTTCCTACTTGCTATGTTTTCCCATTTTCCTACTTTTGTCATCTTTTTTTCATATTTGCCAAAAAATTTTGACACCTTTTTCCAATTTTCCAAAAAGGTCACCCCATTTTTAATATGTGTTATGGAAAGCAGTGTATGACATTATATGAAAAAAGCTGGACAAAAGTGAAGGAGATTTATAAATAGGAACACGCCCACTGCGTCACATCATATATGTACAAAGCATATCCTACATGTAAAATGAAACACAACCAATCAAAGATTGCGATCCTCCCCGCTACCCCTTTTTGGACACCCCTGTAAAAAAAGACAAGTGCTTTTGAAACTAAATTAATCATTGTAACTGTAAAACACCAAAATGGATATGGTTGCTAGGTAGAATTTCAAAAAGTACAGGTTTCTGAGAATTTCAGGAAATTATAAAAATTAGAATCAAAGATTTTTGCAACCTGGCTGTTGAAAATCATCATTTTTACTGTAAGGAGTTGAAAAAGATATGGTTGCTAGGTATAATTCCAAAAAAAAAAAAATAATGGGTCTTTGAGAGTTTCAGGAAATTTATCAAACTTAGAATCAAACATTTTTTGCAATCTGACTATGAAAAATGATCACTGATACTATAAGGCATCAAAAAAGATATGGTTTCTAGGTAAAATTCCAAAAAGAAATTGGTCTTTGAGAGTTTCAGAAAATTTACCAAAATTAGAATCAGTATTTTGCACTCTGAATATTGAAAATGATCTTCAATACTGTAAGAATTGAAAAAGATATGGTTGCTAGGTAGAATTCAAAAAAAGGGTCTCTGAGAGTTTCAGGAAATTTACCAAATTTAGAATAAAAGATTTTTGCAATCTAACTATTGAAAATCATCATTGAAACTATAAGGCATCAAAAAAGATATGGTTGCTAGGTAAAATTCCAAAAAGTAATTAATCTTTGAGAGTTTCAGGAAATTTACCAGAATTAGAATCAAAGATTCTTCCAACCTGACAGTTGAAATTCATCATTATAACTCTAAATAATTGAAAAAGATACGGTTGCTAGGTAGAATTCCAAAAACTAATGGGTCTTTGAGAGTTTCAGGAACTTTACCAAAATTAGAATAAAAGTTTTTTTTTGCAATCTGACCATTGAAAACGATCATTAAAACTACAAGGCATCAAAAAAGATATGGTTGCCAGGTAAAACTCCAAAAAGTAATTGGTCTTTGAGAGTTTCAGGAAAATTACCAAATTAGAATCATATTTTGGAAATCCTTGTGTTCTTACTAGTTGATGACATTAAAAAGTTGCTTGATTACAAAACTTCATGTTGGAATTTCCAAAATATTTAGTCTTTTCAGGAAAGTTAACAAATTTGGCACCGGGGTCTAAATTCCAAAAGCTTAGAAAGTATTCAAAGAGCAATTCCAATAATTCCTCATGAAAATATAAACAACAAAATCGAAATTATACATAGAGTTCCAGTTGTTCTGATGAGTACTAATTGTTTAACATTTTTTTGCCCTTTAAGGGCATGCCCCCAGGGGTCATGCCAAAAGTCCGCTTTCATCAGTAACTGAGATGCATATAATCGAACTTGCATACAAAGTTTCAGCTTTCAAACATGAATACTTCAGAAGATTTCGCTTGTTACTAGATATCTTGAAATACATTTTCGCTCATTTTCCGCCCTGAGGGCAAATTTAAAAATTCCGAAACCTTCGGCACAGACAACTTTTATAGTGTCACTTATACCATTATTACAAGGATTCTGCGATTTAAGGTGTAAGAGGAGTTCCAGCGGAATCGAGTTTTTCGTTTTATACCCCCTAGAGGCCATGCCCTGAGGGGTCATACCAAAGTTCCGACACCCTCTGTGAAGTTGCTACATGATATGTGAGTTGTTTCTCGAGTTTCAACTTTCTATCCCAAATAACATTGGAAATTTCTTCAATTATAGGGTATCGTGAAAATTCATTTTCGTCCATAATTTGCCCCTTGGGCGTTTGACCTAAATTCCGAATCCACAGTGCGCTACTTCTGATTATACTCTAGTATGGTGCCAAGTTTCAAATTTGTATCTTTTATAGTCCCAGAGCTATCGGGGAGCATTACAAAAGCACGTACGTACGTACACATTAGCGAAAGCGGGGAATAATGAATTTGCTCATATGCACAGGTTCAAGCAGCGAAAAGAACGTATAATTTCTTTTAACCAAACATGTAGTATTGGAGCAAGAACGAGTACTAGCTACTTTCTTGCAGACATAATACAGCAAAAGAACGAAAAAAGATATTTGTGGCAAATGATTTCCTGTGATAGAATCACCAATCCAGCGTCTCGATTACAGCTTAAGGTTTTGCCCTTGACAGCGATTTAAAAGAATGATATGCTTTACCACCAAATGTTCAAAAGAAAAACTGTGGGATCTGATAAATATCAGCAATACACAAAGCTTTGGAATATATACAGAGAATCTCATTTAAAACATGCATTTGGATGGTTGAAATTCCAAAAATTGAGCGTTATTAAATAGTGTTAAATATGTGTTATTTTGGTTTGTATGAGTGTTCGTATAAAATTACAGGATATCAGCAACATATGTTAACATATATTTTGCTGGTGTTATTGTTACTAGTGTCACAGTAACGTAGGAATCATCATATCCAGATATAATATCTTCATACTCTTATATTGTTTTGACATGGTGGGCAAATAAATAACAAA
Organism: Modiolus philippinarum; assembly: GCA_002080025.1. NCBI lineage: Eukaryota > Metazoa > Mollusca > Bivalvia > Mytilida > Modiolidae > Modiolus > Modiolus philippinarum. Next base: position 71,896 of record MJUU01046248.1, on the reverse strand, counting down.
ATATCGAAGTTACAAATGATAGAATTTGGGGAAACTTGAAAACCAATTCATGAAATGCAAGTCTTTTTGACGATGGTGACTACTCAGATAAGCATTGGTTATTGAGTAACGTAGGAATCATTTATTTTATCTGATGGCACATCTACACAAGAAATGGTATTTCATCACATCTTTGTCATGGAAATGATGCAAGTCCATGCAAACTTTGCTTCAAAAGTAGATTCCTTGGAATTTTTAACAGTGTGTCATTTGGTAACGTAGGAATCAATCAAGTAGGAATTATTTCATAGTTAAGGATGTATCATCAGAGATCGATGGTAGTCAAAACATAAGCAAGTAGTGGAAATTCATAAGTACTTCGTTTCTTATAAGTACCAACATTTTAGTCCCATCCCTTAATGTAATTTAGCTAGAATATAGGTAACGTAGGAACCTTTGGAACTTCAAAAACTACAGTGTTTATGAGTACAATACTTTTTTATTGTTAAAGGCAAATCTTGATACATGATTTTTTATATCATATTGTTAGAAGACATATCTTTTTAATGTATAACTTATATCTTTCGAGAATCAGTTTGACTCCGAGGCAGTTTTTAAGTAGCAGTAACGTAGGAATCACGAAAAAACTTGACAAGTTTTCAATTGTTTATTTTTTTTATCTAAGAAAGTACCATTTAAATCTTTACTTTTACTAAATCATCATCATGGTAGAAATGTAATACGAAACATTATTAATTTATTAATTTACTGTTTTTAGTAATAAAAAGTAGTCCCAAAAAACAAAAAAAGCAATCTTAACATGCGAAATTTTGTATTGAAATCATACAAAAAACACAAAAACTTTTCAACAGATCTTGGTATTGTACTTATTGTAGGTTCATTTAATTCCTATTATTGACAATAATAAGAAAAAAATGCAACTCTGTACTTTTGTATATAAATATATTTTTACAGAATGGTTACTTTTGTCAACCATAAATGCATGGTTTAAATGAGATTGACTGATAAACTTATTAAGCAACTATTACTTATTTCGAAATGTAATTACATACTAGCATGGTGACCTTGGCATCAAGCAACCAATATAGAACTGCCTTGTAATTGTACTATTTTGAAAACAAAGTGAAAAGGAGTTAAGACCTGAATGTACATTTAACAGAATCCAAAAAAGACGCAATCGAAGTCAAGTGACGTTCACACAAATCAAAATATTGGTACAAGTCTTGCTGGAATCAGGCTACAAAACGAATTATTTTGCGTGGAAAATACAATAGACCATATCCGACCTCTGGTATCAGGATTCACCAAAACAAATTTCAACACGTCACAGTATATAGAGCGTAATCATACCAGAAAATTATGTTTTTGAAGTACATTTTTGTCACACAAGGCATACATGTTTGTGACGTAGGGCGGACAAACAACAACTGATGAATGTAAATACCAAATCTAAGTCATGGTCTATTTGTGTATTTAAAATGAATAACAACAATAAAATCGTTCATTGTTAATTCTATTCGACAAGTTTCTTTTTACACGATTTCGTGTTTAATTTGCGCAGTTGATGTAGATTGTGTTGTTAGTAAATGGTCTGACTGGGGTCCTATGGATGATAAAGGTGTCATACGAAGGACCAGAAGTATTACAGTAAAACGTCTAAATAAAGGCAAAGCTTGTCCCGATTTAACACAAAGGGAAGCAGGTAAATTTTACAAGTAGTAGAATTCCAGATTAGGTCAGCCATTGAATGCTCAACAAGCGACAAGTTAAGAGGCAAGTGTTAACGCTTTTGTAAATTGTATAGAAGAAAAGGTAACAGGAGCGAGCTGTTTGTCAAATTCTTTTGACCCAAGTAATCCATAAATAGGGCCTTTAGAATAAAGGCACAAAATCGTGCCTTTTTCAGTTTCTGATTTAATTTGTGGTGATCTGTGTAACTGAAATAAGTCTTATGCACTTTGTAGATGAGTGAAAAAGTACCAGTCAAGTCACTCTGCATGTCTGACATTGTCTCACGCAGTAATAATCATAAATGTATGAATGGTATACTAAAATGTCTGATACATCTTAGCTTCGATAGACAACTAGATCTTTTGTATCTAAATAAAGTAACTCTCAAAACGCAGTTTTAAACACACATGGCATCTCAGAAAGGTCACTTTTACATCAACAACAATGACGAAGGCTTTTTTTGAAAAATCAGTAATGACTAAGCGTATCTCGCTTTAGCAGAACTTTTAGAAAGATGACATTCCCTAAAAATCAGTTGCACTATAAAAAGAGAAAAGTGCCTCAAACCATTCACATTCTGTTGTGATGACTTTTTAAAAGTGTAGCTTCTATGATACACACAAAAAAGAAAAAGAAAAAAGAGAACTCCTAAAAGTTACATTATCACAATCTACATTTTAATTTAAGAACATCTGAAATAATTCTTTGACTTTTTAGTGAGCGTTTACTTGGAAAGCCACTTTTTTAATAAAAAGAAAGAAAAAAAATGTAGTCAATAAAATCACAGATTTTTCGTTCATTAATGTGATTTTTCTTCCAAACGTTCAGATTTTATCTGCACTGACGAGACATTAGTTATTTTCTGTATTTAATTACATGTATTTGTTACCACTGGCTCGATGCAAATGCTGGTGGACTGTTAGTCCCCGAGGGTATTCACCAGCCCAGTAGTCAGTACTTCGGTGCTGACCCGAAAACCGATTATATTTGGAACCTTACAATATCTAAATTTTTGTAAATTTTGTTGAAAACTATGGAGTATCTCCCTCATGAAAAAGCTCTGTCCTTAGCTGATTTTGGCTTTACATTTAGATGATATTGGGAATTTGTTCTCTATCAGTTTTTAAACATCTTTGACTTTCTGGTCTTCCAAATGTTTAGATTTTATCTGCACTGAAGAGACATAAGCTGTCGAAATGCGCATATGCAGAAAGTAAATTCACTATAACATTGGTATTCAGTTATTACTTACATTTGTAGTTCCTGTGGATTGCAAAATGAGCAAATGGAGCAAATGGAGTCCTCACGATGAAAAAGGAATGTCCTATAGAGTTAGATATATTATTCAGGAAAGTTTGAATGGAGGACAGGAGTGTCCAACATATCGACAAACAAAATTGGGTAATATGATAAGTAGTTACTGTATTAATTATTATTTATTAAAAATCTAAAGGATTTTGTTGATCTAGTGCCAAAAAAAACCCCATCCTAACAATAACTTGTCAAAAACAGATAATAAACAAACCGCTTTAATTTAAAAAGGGCAGAAAAAACAGGAATAAAAAGAAAACTTTTCGTTCATTGATAAATAATTGTCAAAAAAGAAGTCAATTAGTCGCTAATTATAATGAAAGCTCCGATGGAGCTGAAACTCGAAAGCCCTGATAATCTACACCGTAAAACTTCGTAGTCATCCAAAGAACTGCTGAATAGAAAATAACAAATTTATATGCTTTATTGGCCTTAGAGAACTGATTTAATCAACGGGAACAGATAGTACAATTATCACTAGTGAATTAAAAAAAATCACAGACAGTTCCGTTATCACATAAAAATAATCGGAAGGGGTGCTTTCTGTATGGTTGACCAGTTCCACCTATGTGCTAAATAGCCAATCAAGGTGAATTAGTACCTTCGCTTATTCGAGAGCTGGTTCAATAAACAATTTATATGTCTGAGTTATTCCGTAATACATGAAAATAATCGTAAGGTGTAATTTCGTATGTATATCGAATCCATTGCTACACATAGACAATATACATGGCGCAGGTAACAAATGTTAGTTTCTCCTTTGACAAATAACTACGCGACAGGAGCATTGAAATAGTTCTTGATAGAGACAGAGACGTAAAAACTCTGCATGTTTATGTTGTTCTCTACAGCAACATCGTCACTATATTCGTCATACAAAAGCGGATTTTGAAAGCGATTTACAAACTATATTTCATCGGAAACATGCAGCTTTTTAGATACGTTACCCTGAAGCTCACGTGACATCTCTCGGATGATTTTAAGAACTCTCCGCCTTCGGCTTACGAGTTAAAAAGCATCAAATACCAATGAAGTTTAACTAGGTCAATTATAAAAAAACAATTAACAGAAAGTACTGAATTTTTCTGTACAGAACGGATTTCAAACCAGAAAACTAGTTTATATGTATTCAATTTTAGTGTCGTGTTTTCTGCATATAGATAACATAAAATATCAACTGTAATCATCTTTCTTTCAGTGAACATTGATTGCCAAGTAAATGTATGGACTGCATGGACTCCTTTAAATTCTAAAGGCATATCAAACCGATTTCGTAAGATTATAGTAAAACCATTGAATAACGGAAATGCATGTCCTCCACTTCTTGAAACAAAAGCAGGTAGAGTATTGAACATTTGATTTATGAAAATGTATATCATACGTATTTTATATGATGATTATTTTATAATTATAATAATATTATACTATATTACATATGGTATAAGTTCCTATTAATCTCATTGGCTAATACGCTCACGTGATTTTAAGAATATTCAGTATATTTCAACGTTGTTTCTAATTTTAGGTATATTGACGCTATGTTTCTATTTTTAAGTACTAGTATATTGACGTTATGTTTCTATTGTTAGCTTTATTGACGCTACATGTCTGGTTAGAGTCTCAGACTATAGTTTTTCACTAAGAAAGCTCTTATGAAAAAATATTTTAAAAAATATTGGAAAGCGCTTTACACATTGATAGGAGTTTCCGTCGGGGAAATAATAGGGGAAATTGAAATGTTTCTATAGAGCAGCCACTGACATCAATGAAAAATATATTTAACAGTTGTCACATGTTTTAATTGCACACTACACGTAAACAAGCTAATCTTTTTATTTGCTAATGTAAGAGAAATGTCGACACATATTTATCCTCTAGGCACTCATGTAACCCATTCTAGATGATGACAGATCAACACTCGCCTTCAAATAAAGGTTCTATTTCTAATCAAATTCCGATGTATTGACAAAATTTTTCTCCAAAAAATGTAATGAGATTCCAGAAAACTACATATGTAATATAAAAATGATGGACTTTTTACTCTGTCAATATGTTAAATATGGACCTGTTAGGAATATATTGACCTCGGACTTCGTCCTCGGTCAATATAATCCTAACAGGTCCATATTTAACATATTGACTTCGTAAAAAGTCCATAATTGATAAATATTATACAAAAATGGATAAATATCATCTGAGTCAACTTTCAAGAACAAAATAAAGGAAGCTAATGCAGGTAACTGGACCACGTGAACTGGACAGGCATTTTCGATATGTTATTGTGAAAAAAATGAAGTATTTCATTTTTACAAATACTGTCTTTGAAAAATGTATCAAGAAATAAAATAAATAAATCCGAAAATCTTGATCAGGCACTAAGGATAGGATACAATCAAAACAATTGAAACTATTGTAACTCAGAAGTGAAGCGATGACGCTCGATAATTGATTGAAGATCAGCTATACATATGTCTTCTTTTGCTTGTTACGTATATACACGTTAGCAATTCCAGTTCAACCAGAGACACTTTTAACCCCAACAACATGTTATTTACAGGGGACAAAAAGAAAATAGATGATTTAAAGATTGAGTGCTACTCAGTTTGCTTCAGCAGCAAATATACTCAGAATATATATTTTTGCTGAATACTCTTTTGAGCAAAAAAAAAATGTTAAAGGAAATTCTAAAGAGCATCTCCTTCATGCAAAGCGCTGTCCTTTGCCAATTTTGGTCTTCCTTTAGATCATATTGGCTATTTGTTACATACACTTTTGATATATCATTCAGTTTATATAGTTACCAAAAAAGTTGTCGAAAATCCATCTGCAGAAATTAATGTAACATTTACTCTAGTACTAATTTGCTTATATAAGACATGTGTACCATTTGTAGACCAAAATTGCTATCAATTAACAAAGAAAGGATATAGAGTAAATGTAAATGAGACAAAATTTCTCAAATACAGGATTAAACCAAGTGATGGAACAACGCTTATTGTTGTTTTCATCTTGAAGTCACCATAATGGATTCAACAATGAGCTATGCTCATACCTCAAAGTAGGTTCAAGACGTCCGTTAGCACCAGTTTAAACGAAATTCATGTCGAGCAACGCTACATCCACGTATCTTTTCTTTTTTCATGGATATAGGTTTGTCAACAAACATGAAATTAACTAGCAACTGCTGTCATCTTTTGAACGAGAAGAAAAGACTGATAAATGACAATTACAACATATAAACAACCATAGGGCACTCTTCGAGTAAATTACAAGATTCTAAAACCAAAGGATTATCTCCCTACATCGTAGTTTATCCTTAGCTTTATTTGATATAATTGATTATTTCCTTTGGTTTTATGCATTTTCAACATTTTTTGAAATTATGGATTTTCTTTGTTTGGGTTCTAGTGCTGCTGATGAGGAATTAATTTCCGAAACGGCCATGCAGCTCATTTAAATTGCTGCAGTTGGAGTAAACATATGTGTTATGGTATCATGTTCATTTACTCCATATCCTTTCGTAAAATATTTAATAAAGGAGTTTATTTTTTACTGCAGTGAGGAGTTGGTAAAACAATCCCCGTGGTAGAGATGTATGCTCTTATTTTTCTTAGATATGGTGTACTTGTACATGAGATATATCTCATGTGTACACTTTGTTCAATTACTATAATCTAAATTTATGTTGATTCTAAAACCGAAGGATTTACTCCCTCCATCGTAGTTTTTCCTTAGCTATATTTGATATTACTGATTATTCGGATTTGCATTTTCAACATTTTTTGAAATTATGGATTTTCTTTGTTTGGGTTCTAGTGCTGCTGATGAGGAATTAATTTCCGAAATGTTCATACAGCTCATTAAAATTGCTGCAGTTGGAGTAAACATATTTGTTATGGTCTCATGTTCATTTACGCCATATCCTTTCGTATTTAATACAGGAGTTTGTCTTTTATTGCAGTGTGGAGTTGGTAAAACAATTCCAAGTGGTAGAGATGTATGCTCTTTATTTTTCTTAGATATGGTGTACTTGTACATGAGATAATATCTCATGTGTACACTTTGTTCAATAACTATTATCTAAATTTATGTGAATTCTAAAACCGAAGGATTAACTCCTTCTATCGTAGTATTTCCCTAGCTTTATTTGATATTACTGATTATTCGGATTTCGTTTGGTTTTATGCATTTTGAACATTTTTTGAAATTATGGATTTTCTTTGTTTGGTTTCTAGTGCTGCTGATGAGGAATTGATTTCAGAAATGGCCAAACAACTCATTAAAATTGCTGCAGTTGGAGTAAACGTATGTGTTATGGTCTCATGTTCATTTACTCCATATCCTTTCGTAAAATATTGACATAATAAAACAAGAGATGGGGGCACTATAAATAGAACGATCAGCATAGCATTTAGAAGCTACAAAAATAATGAAATGTTTAAATTTGAAAGTATGATAGTGTATCCACATAAGTATGAAAAAGAAAGGAAATGGGGTAAATGTCAAGGAGACAACATCCCATATCCAGGTTAAAACGACCGAAAACAAAGCATCTAGGGGTCACTGTACGGTTTTCAACACAGTGAGGAACCTCACACCATATAGCAAGCCCTAAATGGCCCCCAAAAGGTAAAAAAAGAATAAATCAATGGAAACAAACCACATCCAATAACCCAAATATCAAGAAACTAAAATTTTATAAGAAGACAAGGACAAGCCAATGACCAACATACTCCTGACTTGGGACAGGCGCAAAAATTGCGGTGGGGTTAAACTCGTTTTCTTGGATCCAATCTCTCCCCCTATGTGTGGTGAATGACTAAAAAATAAATACACAAAAAGCTCACAGTAAAAATCAAACTAGAAAAAAGTCCAACTTATCAAGACGAGTACCCTTACAATGAAGTACATAAAACATGAAGACAATACACACAGGTACTGTCCGGACAAATGCTCGCAAGATATTCTCTCAAGAAAAAAGTACACAGTAACTGTAATGTAAAGGGAGCATACATCTCTCACACAAGTAATCTTTGTATGGACTCCACACTGCAGGGTAGGAGTGACAAACTTTTGTCTAAACCTGTCTAAATTGTGTCTAAATTTACTGTTTTTATTAAAATTTAAAACCTTAAAATACTTAGGCTTCATTCATTGTATTGCACTCGGTGGATGTCCTTTGTACTTAATTTGGCCTCTTATTTTAAAAAGTTTTGGTAATTAGTACTTCTTTTATTACTACTTTTGGATTATGGCTTTCCCTATTGTGTGATTTTAATGCTGCTGATGAGATGTTACTCCTTGAAACACGTGTACAGCATAACGAAATTTACCGTTTTTCATACAACTTATTTATTGTATTTCAAACCATTGAGTCGATGCCACTGCTGGTGAACCAGAGGTCCCCGAGGGTATTCACTAGCCCAATAGTCAAACTTGTCTGACATGATAAAATTACCTCGCGTTTTATAGATATTTACTGTTTTTAACAAAATTCTATGTCCTTAATATATTAAAGTTTCATTCCGTGTATTGCACTCGGTGGATGTCTTTGGTACTTAATTTGGCCTCCTATTTCGATATTTTTGGTAATGAGTACTTCTTTTATTACTACTTTTGGATTATGGCTTTCCATTATTGTTTGATTTTAATGCTGCTCAGTGGCGGATCCAGACTTTCTGCTAAGGGGGGGGCCCGACCAATATTTTTTTCAAAAGGGGGGGCCCGGAACCCAATTTTTTTAAAAACCCCTAGGAATTTTAAATATTTTCCGACCTAAGGGGGGCCCGGGCCCNGCCCCCCCCCCCCCCCTAAATCCGCCACTGCTGCTGATGAGGGATTACTCCTTGAACACGTCTACAGCATAACAAAATTTACCGTTTTTCATGCAACTTGGGTACTTATTGTATTTTTAAATTAATAAAGAAATAATACGGAGTAAATGCACATGAGAAAAGGTCACTACAAATACAGGATTCAACCAAGCAATGGAACAACGCTTTTATTGCTGTTTTCATCTTTAAGTTCAACAATTAGCTATGCTCATACCTCATAGTTAGTTCAAGACGGTCCTACAACCGGTTTGAGAGGAATTCATTGCTAAATGTTGAGCAACTCTACATCCATTTATCTTCTGTTTTGTTCACGGATGCAGGTTGTCAACAAATATCAAATTAATTTGCAAAGTGTTGTTACAACTGCTGTCATCCTTTGCCCGACAAGAAGACTCATAAAAGACAAGTACAACATATACACAATAGCTGTAATGTACAGGGAGCATACATTACATTTCTCGCACGAGGAATCTTTTTAAGGTTTCCACGCTGCAGGAGAGATAATTTCCGGTCTTAAATATATGGAGTATAAATGCACATGAGACAAGGCCTCTAACAGGACAGGATTAAACCAAGCCATTGAAAAGCGCTTTTATTGTTGTTCTTTATCCTAAATGATGAATTCAACAATGAGCTATGCTCATACAGCATAGTAATTTCAAGACGGCCCTTAACACCAGTTTAAACGGAATTCATACTCTGCCAAAGAATTGGTTAAAGCATATAGTTTCAATTTTTTTTGAAACCTCGGTAAATCAGGCCATTGTAAGAAAGTCTCCTATATTCTCATCTCGGCCCGCACCATTTTCAGAGCAGACTTTTTTTTTATTTCTGGGTACTTTCTTTTATTTTTCTATAAGTATTTAGCAAAATTAAAGAAAAAAGAATGAAAATAAAATTCACCCGCCCGCCCCAAATTTATGAAAAAGTTGGATGAGAATCTACGAAGATCTTTATTATGGCCATATTAGTAGTCAAAACATCAATTTAACTACTGTCACGGTAAAATGACTGTTAGTTTTTGTATTTATTAATGCTTATGTTAATGGGTAGGTAAAAATTTCAAAGAAAACTTCCGTTTTAATATTATTATTATATTATTACTAATTATTCTTTATCAAAGTGTTTACAACTGAATTATACACTTGTCACTTGTTGTAGTACCAGTGGATTGTGTGGTAACGGCATGGACAATATGGGGTCCACTAGATGACAAAGGTGTTAGTAAGAGAACGCGATCGATCGAAGTTTATCCACTAAATGGAGGAAAAAGATGTCCAAACACAGTTGATACCAAAAATGGTAGGTTTTTGTGACACCTGCTGACAGTTCAGATTTAATGGATCAGTGTAATGCTTTGGAAATAACAACAATCAGGCGGAAACCCAATGCTCGTAGAACAAAAGAACCCCAGCTTTCGCTTGAATGAGCTAGAAATGTTATTTTTGAAATGCTCAACGCAGTTGTAAATTATTTTCTTAAGTTCATTGTTTCATTTTTAAATTTGTACGAAAACAATGTAGACTGTATGTATGTTAATCAAGATGTTATGCATTGTACTCCTTAAATTCTTTGTATGTGAGGAAAATATTTCATGGATGATATATATTATTAAATAATGTTCAGCTTTATTCCAATACAAACATCATTTCTTAAGACATATAATTAAGTGAAATTTTAAAACATATTTCAAATGTCACAGTCATCACGTATCTTGGTTAAAGAAACACAGATCAAAAGTGGAGTTAATATATTTGCAAAATACTTTCCTGTCCTTAATTTTACAGTGCAACCCGTTGTGGACAAAAGCTTAAAGCTCACCGACTATAAAATATGATTATTACTATTATTTTGGTTTTTTTTTTCACATTTTTATCATGTTTGTGCATTCCCTTTAAGTTTAAATTGATTCAATAAAGTGTTTGATAATTTTTTTCAAAAACCAGACAAAATAGCAAGAACAATCAAAATGTGTAAAAATACCTTCATTTGGAATACAGATAGAACATTCTAACAATTAAAAAAAGTATAAAATATCTTCATTTGGAATGGATTAGAACATTCTATTTTGCAAACGGCACCAATCAATAAACGATTATTTTCATTTTGATATTAACCTTTGAAGTACCATATAGTTTTCGACGGATTCCTGCCAATAAAAATGTCCATAAGTTATAACTAAAAGAATTTTTTCAATAATCATCTGTTTTCTACATTTTTCACAGTTGCCGTCGATTGTGTTATGAGCGTTTGGGATAACTGGACTCCTCCTGACAAAAGGGGATTTTCATACAGGGAGAGATATGTTATACAAGAAAATTTAAATGGCGGTGCAAAGTGTCCGAATCGAAGACAGACAAGACTAAGTAAGATGCGTTTGCTTTCTCTGAAATAATAATCTCATGTACAGAATTATAATAATATATTGATAGTAAGTGATAAGTTCGTCGTTTCAGCAGATCTCTGTAAAGCTAACAATGCAAGGGTATTGAGTAAATTATGGAAAGCCAAAAGGGTAAAAATTTTCTATGCTAAATTCTTCTTTCTTAGTTCTATATTCTACATTCTACTTTCTATATTCTAACTTATTACTTCTATTTTCTAGATTCTTACTTCTGTATTCAGAATTCTGAGTTCGAAATTCGAAATTAAAACATCCTTTCTTGGAAATTTATAATCCTTATTTCTAAATTTGTCATCCTACATTGTAATTTCTTCATTTTGAATTTATATTTCTTAATTCAAAAATCTTGTTTTGCAATTTTAAATGCTAGTTTCTCAATCATTTATTCCGAATTCATTGCTTTATATCTTAATTTTCATATTCTTCATTTGTTAGAATTATTATAAAAATACAAAATAAAGAGTAAGAAGTTAGAAAGATGAATATAGAATAAAGAAGTTAGGATGATGAAAATAGAAACAAAAATTTCGAAGTAAGCATAATACACGAACTATTAGAAAAATCTTAGTCACATAGACGCTTTAAGAGATTTAACCGCAAGGAGATTGACGTGGTGGGGTTCTATTTGGCGGATAGAAAGGAGACAAGGAAAAGTTTCAAATTTTCCGTAGATTTGATCCGAGTCCCTACGTAATAAATATATTTTGGCACACCTTTAATACAAATTAGTTGTAGAGGAAGGCCTTTGTACGGCACATTAATAGAGGGACCAGCTGGACAGAACACTGATAATATTCAAGGGGAGAATGTTATCAGAGAGATGTTATCAAAGAGAATATTATCAAATACAAAGGGACTTGTAGCAAGTCTATGTTTGCCATTGTCAGATGCAAATTTTAAAGTGAAAGTCCGCAAAATTATGGAAAAGTGAATATTAATTCCTTATAAAGTTCTGACACACATGACATATTTCGTTTTTTGTATTTTTAATTCATTGTTGCAAAAAACGCATTTTATTCACAAAATGTCTAGTCATGGAGGGTCGCGTGACATTGTGCAGAGGGCGCTCTGTGTACTGACATCAAGTTATAACCAACGAGTACCGCTATAAGGCCTATGTCAACAACGATCACTAACGATATGACAAAAATTCATTATTGCATTTTCAACAAAATCGCCGTTCGACTCATGACTTACATCTATTTTTGCTTATTTTGCGTAAAAGATTCTTAACATTCTTTTAAATCTATGTTGTTTTCAGTTTCTATATCACGCAATGATAACGGGCTAGACAGTACAATATTTTTATAAACATTTTACTCGCCTGTCTACTGTGACAATAATTGTCAAAACGAAGGCGATACAGTGTTTGATATTTAGAATAGCGTTTACCTTTATTTATGTACCATTCTGTGAATTGGCCTAACTACACTTTCTTTACCTGTCGGGTCATCTGCTAATGATTGACTTTTTAATCTTGTTACATTTATTCATGATTTCGAGGTGCAGGGGTGTTTATTCGTGTAGACGTCCGTGTAGAAATTCTATGTTTCAACTTCCAACAAACACGAAAATATACAATTTTGTCTGCTGCACCTATCTATTATACTTCAATGAAAACTAAATAATGGATCACCGTCAGGTGTATTGTTGTGTCCAGTCTCTGGTACAAATATTTTGTTTGTATTTTTTCTTGATATGCAGACAGATGGAGATGCCGTCTCGATTCTGAATGTTTTGTAAATAAATGTTGACAAGTTTACACTACAAAGATCCCCTCTGGATACCTCGAATGATTCTTTATTTGGGTGTGAGAAAAACATCGGCTATTACACAA
>MJUU01046248.1:40703-58433 GCA_002080025.1 Modiolus philippinarum | reverse complement strand
TTTGAAAGATAAATTAAGATGTTGCAGTTTACGTTGAATACACATCTGTTTTAAGGGTATGCATCTTATATTTGACAAAAGGATCTGTAAAGCCTTAGACTTGCAAAAGTTGGATGTTGCGTTGATGAATGCATATATATATATATATATATATATATATATATATATATATATATATAAACATTTCGCCCATAAAAGCTTTGAAGAAATAGACGTTACACTGAATACGCTGTTAAGAAGTTACATTTTGTTAACATAAAATGTCTCCTTTTGCTAATTTAATAAAGAAGCTGAAACAGTACAATATTTTGCCTGTCCCCTTATATCCTATCAGTTTTCAACATGGAGCATGTCATATGCTTTTGATAAGGCACTGGCAAGTTACAGACTGTTCATTCTCTTCAGTGAGTTTTCTGACATTGATATGAATAGCCGTTCAAACAAGGAAAATGTTACAAGGCCCAACTTGGGACTGATATACAGTTCGACGTCACTCTAGAGGATGTAGTACATTTAAATATATGCTGAATTTACAAAATTAAAGCATTTACCGATCTCACTTCTTGCCCATTCGTCTTTTTGAACTTATAATATACTAACGTATTTTTTTCTTTTTTTCCTTTCGGAAAGTAAATAGGCAGTACAGAATGTGAATTACGGCCAGCCCGACAAATTTATTGTCTTATTTTTGCTTCTCTACTCTTATGCATGTTGCGCCGATATAACGTACATGAAAAGCATCATTTTGATAGATGTAGGAGACATAAGACAAACTAACTAATTTTGAATAAAGATTTTTTTCATATTTTTCTCAATAACACGTGTTGTTATCAAATCAAATGAAATATCCTGTCTATAGTCTGACAATTTTTTTCTCATTTTAAAATTACTGAATTCAAGGTTACTAATATTGACGATTTATTTTACCTTAATAAAAACATTTTAAAGTGACCAAAGAATGATTTATGACCCTACCTGTAAAACAAGTGACAGCTGTGTTGATTGTACCTATTAACAAAATTTACCTGTACCTGTACCTGAGTCTTACATAACTGAACAATTTATCACCTGTATCCAAGGCTACAGTTTCATCGTGTACACTGTATGTAATGCATTAACAAGAAGACCATAGTAATTATTTTTGCTTTCTACTGCAGAACGTTGATGTGCACTGTATACTGCACCATCATATGGATTATTATAAAAAAATCAACAGAAAAATTAGCATTTTTGTTACTGATTATGGAAATTTTTTAACGAAATCGTAGAAAAACGTGATATATATCCTAGCTAAAAAGAGAATATGTATCCGTTTAGTTAGCTTTGATCAGGAGGCTAGTATTTTTTGTATTTTCGATAACGAGAGGCAAAACTTATTCAACTTGAATTTCGACAAAAAATGAAAAATAATGTAGAATTTTCTAAATATGGGATATATTTATCATATCTCTCACGATATTTAACTTGTATGCCATGCTTATGATCATGTCACCGATTTTAATATCTATTGGTAAATTCAATTTGAAAATTTATCCGGTTCTTGGTCAAACCCATGATTACCCAGCATCCTTTCTCTGAATCGTGTCTTCTCCGTGATTGTTAGTGATACAAATTATAATAATCTGTATCAATATTTCGTCACTTCCGATCCAAAATGGCGATACCCATAACTGTACTACGGTCAACTTTTATCTATAAATATCTCCCTTAATAAAAAAGATACACCACTGTAATTTTGCATGAAGCATTTTCGATATAAAGTGAATCGAATTAGGTAAAAAGTAAAAATTTGTGGACTTTCACTTTAAATAGACGATTGTGACCAAGTTTGGTTCTTAATATAGTAAAGTAGTCATTTTAGAATGTATTTGATTAAATGTTTAATTACGTCATCTGCTAGTAGTCTTTAATGATTATGACCATTTACAATTGAACCATTGTTGCCAATTTTTTTTTTAACCAGCCACGTAATTTCAAAAACTTTGAATGTGTTTTTCCATAAGGTCATGGTCTTCCAAACGTTTAGATTTTATCTGCACTGATGAGACATAAGTTGTCGAAATGCGCATATGCAGAAAGTAAATTCACAGTAACTTCGGTATTTAGTTATTTGTTACCACTGGGTCGATGCCACTGCTGGTGCACTCTTAGTCCCCGAGGGTATTCACCAGCCCAGTAGTCAGTACTTCGGTGCTGACCCGAAAGCCGATTATTTATGAAACCTTCCAATATCTAAAATTTTGTAAATTTTATTGAAAACTAAGGAGTATCTCCCTCATGCAAAGCTCTGTCCTTAGCTGATTTTGGCTTTAAATTTAGATCACTTTTGGTTATTTGTTCTCTATCAGTTTTTAAACATCTTTGACTTTATGGTCTTCCAAACGTTTAGATTTTATCTCCACTGATGAGACATAAGTTGTCGAAATGCGCATATGCAGAAAGTAAATTCACAGTAACTTCGGTATGTAGTTATTAGACACAAATTAGTTAGTTCCCCGCTGTTGGTTATCTTGGATAAGAGGCAGACCTTCAGCAATATAATTTATAAACAGGTCTTATCCAAGGAAAGTTGTGACCAGGTGCATGCAGTTGTTTCAGTGGAGGATCTTAAATGTTTTCTGAGGATGGTGTGTTAAACCATGTTTCCCGCTAGTACAAAATCAAAACCAGTTCAACGCCGACAGATTCGTCCATTTTGGTTTACGGCACAGTGTAAGACAGTATATATAAAAGGGCCCTAAATGTATTATAGGATTGTGTTTAATTTTAATCAATTTATTGCTCATACGTCTTAATTTCTAAACATGTTTACGATTAAATCATGTAAGTCATCTTTGTTTTATTACGATCATTGAATGCTAAACACTACAGTATAACACATTGCCGAATATTTTTGAAACATTCCAATATCTAAAATTTTGTAAATTTTATTAAAAACTAAGGAGTATCTCCCTCATGCAAAGCTCTGTCCTTAGCTGATTTTGGCTTTAAATTTAGATCACATTGGTTATTGGTTCTCTATCAGTTTTAAACATCTTTGAGTTAATGGTCTTCCAAACGTTTAGATTTTATCTGCACTGATGAGACATAAGTTGTCGAAATGCGCATATGCAGAAAATAAATTCACAGTGACTTCGGTATTTAGTTATTCTAAACGCAAAAACATACGTTTCTAAATGTGTTTAGTTGTAAACATATCCAGAATATTTAGATACTCGTAGTAAAGAGTTGTTGTTCG
This sequence comes from Modiolus philippinarum, assembly GCA_002080025.1. Classification (NCBI taxonomy): domain Eukaryota; kingdom Metazoa; phylum Mollusca; class Bivalvia; order Mytilida; family Modiolidae; genus Modiolus; species Modiolus philippinarum. Next base: position 55,195 of record MJUU01046248.1, on the reverse strand, counting down.
TGTAGAGGACACCTAAATCTTTCTTTGTTTGATTTTGAAAATGGTAACCTAGAGACAAACAACGTTGAAGCTTGGCGTCCCATAATGTAGAGTTGTTGCTTTAATAACGCATTCATTGTGTTTCAAAGGTTTGTATTTAACACTAATTCAATATAAGAAAGCTAATTCTTTTTTATCATTTTATCTATAACTTGCACTGTTTTTGTCATTGATGTATGAGTAAAAGATTATCATTATTTCAGGTGAAGGGATTAAACACAAACCTAAACATGCTGTGGACTCAACACGTTTTTTATGTGTTTATGTACTAGTACGTGTGCCGTTCATCATAAACAAAACGGGCGAATCTATATGTGTGTTGAACTGGTTACGACGAATACTAACGATTCCAGTTCCTCGTCCGACATAATGCCAAGACCCTTCTCTCGTAGCCGCCATTAAAATGAGGACGTTCTATAATGTTGCAACAAATTTTGTCAAATACTGCTTGCAAATGAAAAAAAAAACGATACAGATGCTTTCTCTCGTATTTGAATCACCTTTCTTTTGTCTCCTAGTTGAAGGCCAAACGACCGAAACGTTGGGAACTTTACCATCTACCTTTTGTCATTTTAGTTGTTTCTTAATTTGTAGATTTTTGTGTAACTTTTACCATTTAATTTTGACTAACTATACCATTTCCCTTTTTTGTTCATACATGTTAATTTGTGGCTATTTCACAACATATATATTTTTATATCTTTTGGCAAATGTACCATTACGAATGAAATATATTTGATGTAATATAAAAAAAAAACAATAGAAACACTATGTGAAAAGAGGGTCTACCGACTGGTACGATATTGTCACAGTATGCGTTTAATATAATTGCCATGCATCCGTTTCTTTTTTAGTCCCCTACCGGCTTCGTCGAAGGGGAATTTAGGTTTGCACTTCGTCAGTCCGTCAAACCGTCAGTCCGTCGGTCCGTCAGTCCGTCAGTCTGTCAGTCCGTCACACTCAGTTTTCCGGACTTTTTTTCGTATACTATAAAAGATATTTATCTGATATTTGGTATGTAAGTCTACCACCATGAGTCACAGACCAAGTTCGAGTTTGGTTCCGGTTCATTGATTTTGGACGGAGTTATGGCCCTTTAACTTAGAAAATTTTGGTAAAATATAGGTTTTCCAGACTTTTTTCCTAAACTGTTCCAGATATGAAGCTAATATTTGTTATGTGAGTCTACCAATATGAGTTACAGATCAAGTTCGACTTTTGTTCCGGTCCATTGATTTTGGACGGAGTTATGGCCCTTGAACATAGAAAATTTTGGTAAAATATAGGTTTTCCGGACTTTTTTCCGAAACCGTTCCAGATATGAAGCTAATATTTGATATGTAAGTCTACCACTATGGGTTACAGATCAAGTTCGAGTTTGGTTTCGATCCAATGATTTTGGACGGAGTTATGGCCCTTTGACTTAGAAAATTTTGGTAAAATATAGGTTTCTAGACTTTTTTTCTGAACGAGTCCAGATATGAAGCTAATATTCGCTATGTTAGTCTACCACTATGAGTTACAGATCAAGATCAAGTTTGGTTCTGGTCCATTGATTTTGGACGGAGTTATGGGCCTTGGACTTAGAAAATTTTGGTAAAATATAGGTTTTTGAGACTTTTTTCTAAATAATTTCAGATATTAAGCTTATATTTGCATTGTTACTCATCCACTATGGGCTACAGATAAAGTTTGAGTATGGGATGGGTCCATTGATTTTTGACGGAGTTATGGGCCTTGGGCTTGGGCTCCGAAATTAAAACTTTTCTTCTTTAACTATAATTGCTGGTATAGCAAAGAATTATTCCACCGGTAGGGGACTTCTGTATTGCCTTGCAATACGATCCACACTTGTTTGTTTTGTTTTTGTTTTTGTTTTTTCTTGTTTTTTTTGGGGGGGGGTAGAACTCCCCTTTATTGTTTGCTTCTGTTGGCTTGCCTATGAAATTACTTACTAGTAGTCAGACATTCGGACCGATAAACTTAAACCTAAATGAGAAAGACATACAAATCAACAAAATTAACATCCACAAAAGCACTAGCACTGCGAACCCCTCACAAAACAGGAGGTATCATCATGTTCCGGGAGGGTACGCATGATCTGCTCCATGCATGGTTTCTGTCACATCAAGCTAGTATAGGATAAGGTATTGAAAGTTCTGTTTGTCAGCTGATTTATTGTCATTCATTAACAGTCTATAAACAGTACAGTTTTTATGATAAGCAGCAAGCATTTTATTTCATTTCCCTTTAACAGAAGATAAAAATTCAACAGAACAGAAAACACCAAATGATCCATAACAGTTAATAACTGATTTATTCCCCATAGATAACATTCAATAACAACCTTAAAAGGCTCAAAACGCATTAGAAGAAAAGGTCCTGCCCCACCTGGTCCATGGTTCGTTTTATTAAGCGTAAATTCATTCCTGGTGTACATCTTGTATATTTATTTCTACTGAACTAGTGCACAGTCACTTATTCCGTCAGATATTATTCCAAGTATCTTGCACATGGTTATGGATTAAATAAATGGCAGTTATGTATTCAGGAATAGGAATAAAACCACTGTTACATTATTCTCTAACCCCCAAATAGAACCCCACCACGTCAATCACCTTGCGGTTAAATCTCTTAAAGCGTCTAGGTGATTAGGATTTTTCTAATAGTTTGTGTATTATGCTTACTTCGAAATTCTTGTTTCTATTTTCATCATTCTATATTCATCTTTCTAACTTCTTACTTTTTATTTTGTATTTTTATAATAATTCTAACAAATGAAGAATATGAAAATAAAGATATAAAACAATGAATTCGGAATAAGTAATTGAGAAACTAGCATTTAATATTGCAAAACAAAATTTTTGAATTAAGAAATATAAATTCAAGATGAAGAAATTACAATGTAGGATGACAAATTTAGAAATAAGGATTATAAATTTCCAAGAAAGGATGTTTAATTTCGAGTTTCCAACTCAGAATTCTGAATACAGAAGTAAGAATCTAGAGAATAGAAGTAATAGGTTAGAATATAGAAAGTAGAATGTAGAATATAGAACTAAGAAAGAAGGATTTAGCATAAAGAATTTTGACCCCTTTGGCTTTTCATAGTAAATACCCATGAGACAAAGTCTCTAAAAATACACGATGAAAGGTCTTGCAATAGCTTTTAGAGGCAAACAGTGTACAATCCTTTCAAAATATGCCAAACAGTTATTGCATACTTATCTAGTGCGGCTACCGTTAGGTCTTTTTAACATCAAAGACTTGATGGTTTTTTTTGAAGTGGTTAATGGCCTTATCAATTCCTGTGTATTATGGTATGTTGAAGAAAAAAAAACATTTCTTCTCTACAGGACCTCGATTTTGGATTCAAATGAAACTAAAAACAACTCATTCTAAACATTTACATCTAGGAGCGACTGCAGCTTCAAACAAAGTAGGCATAGGAAAATCAAAGCTGAGATGTGAATTGAAATAGAGATTAATGACACAAACGATACACAAGCGAAACCGAACAATGAGTATAAAACAAATCACCAAAAGTAACATACACGACATAACAATTCTTGGGCTGTATGTGTTGAAAGAGCCAACGCTTCAAACAGTGTAACTGTAAGAGATATTTTAGGAAATGAATATTGATATCATTTTTACGTAGTAAAAAGAATCTAGTCATCATAGTTCATCTCATGATTTGATCTTTTGCAGAATTGAAAACTAGCTACAGAGACTATCATTTTATTTGAACAAAACGGAAATACCTCCGAATATGTCAGCAAAAACTTTTATTTCCGGTACATTATCCCCCAATTTATATGTTGCTCATCAATATTCCATGTCGAATTTCAGTACCAATTGATTGTGAAGTTGGACTATGGAATGCTTGGTCAGAACCAGACGAAGGAGGAAAAGTTGAATCAATTCGTTTCGTGAAACGTCAACCCTTGAATGGTGGCAAAAAGTGTCCAGACTTAATACGAAGTAAAAGAGGTAATTTATTTCAATACATTTAATGATGAATAATACAATAAAAAATAATATTTGCACAAGGTAGAAAAATGAATCAAGGACGTTCTGAATAAATTTAAAAAATATTACCATCTACATAAAGTTGTCTCATCTTTAATAGTCAAGTTCGGTTTCTTTTGTAGAAGTATTCCAACAGTATGGGCATATGAAGTTTACATCACCTTACTTAACTGTGGTCGAGACAGTGACTTCTTTGGGAGAGTCCAATTTCTTACCAATAGGCTAGTTTGAACACACCATTCAAGAAGTTTAACTGTTAACATCACGATCTTCTTGACCGCTTTGTAATATTTGTTTTCAAGATTTCCCTTTAAAAGCTTAAGATTGTTGTTTCCTCTACCCGATTTGACTTTACTACCCTATTTGATATCTTTAACTTGGCGGGTGTCTTGTAAGAACATGAGAACATGAGATGCTTACTCTTCCAATTCATGTGATATAACCCATGGTTAAATCTGATTCCGTATTGTTCATCTGTATGTGTTTCTTTTTTTCTTTTCTGTGCCATGCTCATATGATGTCATTGTGTTTCCGATATTGCCACTGTCTCTTGGTTATTCTTTTTTTTTTTAGACTGGCGGCTCGTTTACTTCACTACTCGATTTGAACGAACTCTGGTTTGGACACATCATTTTTTCCTCGATGTGCGACGCTTCACTTAGCTTCACATTGTAACGAATCTTTCTCCATACGGATGTGCATTTGGACTTGTCCTGGTTGTTTTTGCAAGGGACTATTATAATGTTGCTATTTTATGCTACGTTTCTTTCTCTTTAGGAAAAAATGTTGAATTTGAATACGTTCTCAATGATAGTGCACCATTAATTCAAATCATCGTTATAAACATTTTGGGACCAAAATAAGCATATGCAATTAAATGCCGTCAGGCACAAGCAGGGACGGATCCAGAGTGCTGACGGGGGAGGGGGGGGGGGGGGGCNGCATAATTTCAGTTTTACAAAGTTTTTACCAGCATAGGTGGATTCAAGGTGGGGGTTCCGAGGGTTGGAACCCCCTTTCCTTTTTAGGACGATCATATATTACTATCAATATCCTGATATTTTACTAAGAAATACTCCCCCCAAAAAAATGATAATAATAATTTCGCGCCTCGCTCCGCTCGGCCAAATTACTTTCCCTTCTCATTGGAACCCCTTTTTCAAATTGTCTGGATCCGCGCCTGACCAGTTCCCCCTTTTGAGTGTTAGTTGAAAATACATAGAAAATGCTGCACCCAGCTGTGGTGAATAGCACAGTCCTGGATAACGGGCTAACGAACTGTGCTGAAATGATCTATTTCTTCCAGAAAATTTGGTAACGGCAATGAAATATCCGGTATGTATTTTTCACGACTTCAGATTTTCCTGTGTTACTGAGATGTTTATTATCAGAAAGGCCTATGTCAAAGCGAAACCTAGGAATGTCCTCACCAAACTCTTGAACGTTTTTTGTGTACAACAATAGCTCTGTAATCTATGTATTCATTGGTTTTGGAGAAAACAGTTTCAGGGGATCATGACCTAAGCGAAGAAGGAAAGGGATTTTAGAATTGCTAAATTTGGCTTGAAGTTCATATTCCTAGCACAATCATTTTAATGTGTTACTGTTTAGGAAATGGTAACATTATCTTGAGAGTTTTATGCGGGGACCGGGGAGGTTTTACTACATCCCGAATGACTGATGACATCCCGATTCCTGGTCTATTTATTTCCCGAAATCCCGTGCTTAAATGATAGAAATCCCAAATTCCAGAGCTAAAAAAACTTCCAATCCCGGCATCCCGAAAAAGGTTTGTCCCCCCCTTTTATGTGTGAACCGTGCTGATGACACATAAATTGTCGACATGTCACAAATACTGAATGTAACCAAGCGAAAGAAGCGAAATGCTATAAGAACGTTTACAATTATGGAGTCTTAGGTTATAGTACTTCAACTTATTTTTAAAATTATCTAATTATTAAATGTTCAGTAAATTAGAATGACAGGTATACGTGGTTATAAAAGTGTTATTAATTTGTCCAGCCGTGACAAGGTACCCTAATTATGACATTTTAATAATTTGTTTTTTACTAAATAAACAAAGCTTTTCTTTGATGTTGGTTTATAAAGAAATCTGTGATCTTTGTCTTGTCTGTCATTGTTGTGCAAACAACTCGATAAGTAAATAAAGATCAATACTTAAATGATTAATGTAAGAGGTTATAGAGACCAATTATTCACAAATTGTAATGAAGGTCAAAGGGTGAACCTCAATTTCAACAACAACAAAAAATTTGGTTATTTGTGCCGGGGGGACGTGCCCCCTTGGCCCCCTCCTGGATCCTTCACTGTAACACTGAAAAAAAAATAGGTAAAAAAAATCACCATGAAGGATCGAAATATTTATTGCAGTAACATTGGATTGTCTAGTCAGTGATTGGAGTAAATGGAGTGACAAAGATTCCGACGGAAGAATAACAAGAACGCGAACTGTTATACGATATGGTTTAAATGGAGGAGCAAAATGTCCTCGTTTGGTGGATACACAACTTGGTTAGTATTGAAAGCTGATTTCCTATGGTATCCTGTAATAGGTAAAAGTTTCGGTAAAAACTTGTTTTTTAAAAAGCATAAAAAATAAATGATTTTGGGTGATAGTAGGAGAAACCACATTTTAAATCAGTTTTATATATAGAATATGCAAATTAAGCGCTCTTATGGCCTATATACTGTAGTGGTCAGGTGAATTTATCGCAAACGAATACCAAAGCAAGAACAAGGAAGGGGTATTCCAAAACCATAAATCCAAAATCACGGCAATTCATATCCAACACGAATTGAGACAGTATAACAAGACAAAACAAATAAACAGTTCTAACGAACAAGAACCCCACAAAACTAAAGTACTAGCAGTGTGAACCCCTAAAAAAACTGTGGTATCATCAGGTGCTCCTGTAGGGTAAGCATGATCTGCGTCACGTGTGGCACCCGTCACACTGCCATTGAAAAATCCGGTTTTATCACAGTCGCTGATCATAAGTCCGGTAATAAACTCTGGATCTACCCAAAGATATCTATTCTCATTTGTGAAATAGAAAGTTTGTAACGGTCTGTCAAATTGTGGTGACGACCGTAAAACTTCTGTAGTGACAATTGCAAAAGTGACTGAACATACCCTTGATGTATAAGTTTTTGGGATAGTAATTTCGCTCTTTTGACAAAATAGCTGTGCAAACTTCAGGCACGGCAATAGCGAATTCACTATGAACAAAAAAAAGTACTGACCATACCAGGAACAGTGATTTTTTCACTGTCATTCACTGTTCTCTTCTGTGGTAGTACTGTGAAATATGTATTAAGTACTGTCAAGAACTGTGCCAATCGGGGACAGTCATTAACAGTAATACCCAAGTACTGTGATTAACTGTCCAGTACTGTAACAGATACTCGCAGTAAATGACAGTCTTTACAACTACTGTCATGCACTGTCCCGGATTGTTACAGTACATGTCAGTTATTGACAGTATTTGGTGTTACTGTCATGCACTGTCCTTGATTGTAACAGTGCAAGACAGTTAGCCACAGTATTTGAAATAACTGTGTTGCACTGTGGCGGATTGTGACAATGCAACTCAGTTAATAACAGTGATTGTTTACCGTATATGTACAAGTTAATTCCTTTTATCTATAATTATCTAAAATTTTCAAAATAAATCTATTTTTATAGATAAATGTAATAGTGTTCATGGATATTTTTTTATTTTATTTTCATGTATTTAAAAGAATAAACTATTTTTATCTTTAGATTAACCCAGTTGCCAACATTCATTTTACAAAATGTTTGTTTGTTTGTTTTTTATTTTCCAGCCGCAAATTGCAGATAGATAGAACGGTAACATAGCGATTACTTACGAAACTTCATGATATTTAAAATTTCCCGTGATTGCCTCAGAAATATCTGCATTCGTATGTTATTTCATCATTCAAAAGGAAAGTTTCTAGTTTATTTCATTAAACTTGTCAGCACCATAAATATATGTATATCCGATATTTAATTGCTTTTCGGGGACGACCATTTGAATTTTAGGGTGTGTGGGTTTGGCGGTTTTGCCTACAAAAAATATTCGTTTTCATGAGAATTTCGAAAATTATTTATGCACATAAAATGTCACATTGAAATAATTTATTTGCATTTGCATAAAAAAATTTATTCTTTAGTTCTTCAAATTAAAATTAAATTCCACTTTTTCTTAGAAGTAGGTTTGGAATATCTATTTTAATTGGCACCAAGATTAAATTATTCATGTACAAAGTTCCCCCCTCCCCCTGAATATGAATATCAAATCGTCAAAACCTTAGCAGCCAAGATAAGTTTAGTATTTCACGAATTCACGAATTATTTCTTAATTTTGCTGATTACAGGTCTATAACTTCACGGTCATTTTCCCAAAGCATAGTTAAGTTAGCTCAAAAACCGAATTATAAAAGTTTTTTATTAAAATTATTATCTAAAAGGAAATAGTTATCTCCATTCAATATCGTACATGGATACAGATCTGACGGAGTGTTTATAATCTGCAAAGGGATATGAATATTTTTTTTTATTTAGACGTAGACAAGAGTTTCTTGTTTTGCGGGTTCTATCGTGAATGTATAAGAGTGTTGTCTGGTGTACATTTACTCAATATCCCTTTATGTGTACACAACAAAAATACATGTACATCAAAAACCAATTCCCGATCTGAATTATAAATTGTCACGCTAATTTCTTTATTTACAAACAAGTATGATCATTAAGGCGTGAATTTGTTCCTATGTTGGGTCATTTTCAGAATATGCTCAGATGTTGCCGAAAATCGAGTAAGGTGGTCTCTAGTAAATGTACTTCTTGAAAATAAAATTAATGTATGCTACACTTGTATGTTTTCTAGATTATTAGCAGTCGAGCATTGCCGTAAATAGCTTTTTGTGTCCATTTTAGCTATTTTACAGTGTTTGAGAGGATAATACTACACAAAATACACCAAGAACCAAAACGTTTTTTTTGTAACGAATGAATAAGCATTTGGCCTTCCGAACAGCAGTTAGTTTGTTTTGGTTCTGGATGTCCTATACAACGAATTTCAACAAAAACCTACAAAAAACTGTCAAAATTGTATATAAGTGGTAAGTTCAGTGGCTTAATCTGTTATCTAAATGTATGAAAATGCATTCGATTTGATTTTGTTATGACAGTGTATGTAATAGATGACCTGTTACCACAGTTTTCGAGAAGATTTTATGCATTTGGAAAATTAGTATGCTGAATGAAATAAATTCCCGGGTAAATGGCCATACTTCTTTCTTTGTAAATGTAGTCAATTTCGTGTCGAATGGTGTAGGAAATTATCTCCAATATAGACCTTGTTTTTCGTAGAAATAATATTGCAAAATATTTTGGTTTTTTTATATAGAAGTGGATATCATATACTCATTTTCCTCAAACAATGTCAAACAACAACACTGAGAACTACTTATGCACCATTAAGATAGCATTGAATTATCTGTTGTGCACCAAATTCAAAAATATTGAGCCTATGTAAAGAATTATTATTTATATAAACAATGTATTCGCAACATCCATTAAATGTGGAAAAAATAACAAACCAATTTAAAAACTATTGTCTTCACAGAGCAGGCAACAGTTTTCGTAAATTTTACTAGGGTACTTATCGGAGTGTGTACTCCAGGTTATAGGTAGCGATTAATTTATCACTTTGAATAGATTTTATATGTTCATTTAGTGGTTATCATACCTATCTTAAATTTGATGTGTCAGAAATAAACAATAAATATGTATGTAAAAATGCTCTCCTTCAGTGTCTTGATCGGTATTATAAATAGCTGTTCTTTGTATATCTTATGTGGTTTACTGAGATGCATGACAGGGAAAATATGAGAGTACTCCAGAGAAATTTGTTAGAAAGAAATTAACAATGTAGGCTATACATTTTGCTCGTATGTCCTTGGCTATGATATATCTGATATATTTCATCAAGACTGTTGCCAGTACAGCTCCATGCAAATCATGACTTGGTGGACACAAAGGCCATTTTTTTTAAGTATCTAAAAAAAAGGGTCATGCTATCTGATTTTTAAGGGGTGCTTTGATAGGAACTGAGTATGTAATTTAGTTGCCTTGATTTTATTCAAATCTTCAGTTCAGTGCACAAACATTCTGTGCATATTTTGCATTCACTAGGCTAGCACCCTTTGTAAGTTTGTTGAACTAAATAACGTTTTCTTGGAAACAAACACACAAATTTGACTTTATTTAGCCAAGGACCACTTAAACACATGTAAATCGATGTCTCCTATTTAGTACAGGTAATCAAATATACTTGTTTTATGATCTTGTTAATTTGACACAGCTGTAATGTTGATTGCACTAATAAACAATTTTCAACCGTACACACGTGTAGTACTTTCAGTAAATGACCATATTTATAGATGTGTTGGTGTACAAACTCGTGTGCTGAGTTGTCAATAATTGTGCATATGACATAATTTGCATTTTGAAGTCTAAAGTAAAGATGTGTCAGTCCGTATAAATGCTCTGTTAATATTGAAAAAAAATTACAAAGAACATATCGTTTACTCTGTAATACTACAGATATCAGTACCAGTTACCGTTAACCTTGATTTAAGCAGTTCCATTTTATAATAGAGTCGGTAATTCTATTTGTGTTATCGTCGCCAGTGTACAACACATCGTGTGTGGTTTCGGCATCGTCACCAGTGTGAAATAAAATATGTTGTGCATCTTCAGTCACAACATGACATTATCATAGCAGAATCACTGCCACATAAATTATGTACACACGGGAAATTTCATGCAAAATTTTGGGATGATATTTCGGGTATACATGTTCATTTTAGCAATTTCTAGAGATTTCGTGTCTAATTCTCTGTTGACTGACAATTTCAGGTACCAAATTTTGTTCTAAAATAATTGACCATAGAAATGCAGGCAAAGCATAGAAATTAACTCGTTTATATTGAAATCAGTATGCTTTTATATATTAATATGGATAAGTCTGGTTCATCATTTTCGTCTTTTGCGATAAATTCTGGTCTAAAATTTCGCATGACCTGAATAATTTCGAATTTTGGGTTTAAACCTTATGACACCCCCGTCAGATTGAAGTCAAGTTACCCCCACTGAGAGCTTGGTATGGTAAAAAATTTATGTGCAAAAAGAAACCTATAACATTCTAAGAAAATTCGCACTATATAATGCTACTGGTAAAACAAAAAGATTCTTTCTTATTTTTAGACGAATATCGTTTTGGCGCTGAAAAATATTTTTGTTTAAAACTAATGCAGCTGTAAATGCATGTAATGTCCAAAATTAATAGAACTGAGATGTAAACAGAAGGTAAAAAGTATTTCACGAATAAATTATAGTCCTATAAATACTTTTTCACCGACCGGGAGAAATCCAATCGGTGCTGCCTTAAACCAGGGACATGTCTCTGCTTAAACTTATACGAAAGGCACATGTATATTAAGTTTCACATATTGAGATAACCAAGCCGAATTGCCATGACGACATGTGATGCTTCATTTAAGTAAAAGTATTTTAAAACAGGTTTACAGGTGCTCACAGTGTATTCTTGTTAAAAGAACCTACTGTTTGAGATAGTCGAAATATATCCTAAACTTTGATTAACTTATGCAAGTGCTATTTTTGTATTTACATTATTTGGATCAAACACTATGAATAAAGCCCTAATAAATCCAACACCTCACAAACTGCGTTATATTTTGACAATACTTATAAAAGGTGGCAATCATTGACCTTAATGAGTAAGGTTTTTAATGGCATGTCGGTGGGGTGGACAGGGGGTGTCATCTCTTTCTCCTGCCCTCTGTTCCTTTGTCCCGTCCCTCTCTCCTTTCTCCAGGCCCCTTTCTACTGGTCTTCTTTTCATTATCTTCCCCTCTCTTGTCCCTTTTCTCAAGCTTCTTTTAACGTTCTTACATCCCCTCTCTCCTTTGTCCGGGTCTCCATTTATTTCTGTCCGCCGCTTCTTGTCGCAGTAATATTTTCTTTGAAACTAAAGTGAATTCAATCTTTCATTGTTGAATTAACTCATTTTTTTTCATAATGAGAGATAATTAAATAATATACTTCACACTTTTAAACTATTATTGAATCATTTTTTTATTTTGAATTGTTTCAGTTATTTATATATTTTTATGTAAATTCATGAAGTCTACAGGGAATCAAGGATGCAACTCAAGTCCAACAAAATACAATGAATATGTAATTCGTCAATACAAAGAAAAATTATGTTTACACGTGCAATGCTATTAACAACTGCAGCAAAGTCTAAATTGATGTCAATCGTCCGTTCGGGTGTCACCAAAGGGCATACTGTGTACTTGAAGCGTGTTTTGCCATGAATGAAATCAAGATTGAACATGAAAAAGAATCATTTTGAGCATCTCTTTTTTTTTCTTTATGTATTTTCTGAAATGAAAATAATTTCATTGCAGTCTGCAACAAAGGACAATTCAGTTCAATAAAGTAACTTTCGAAAATTTAATCACTCTGGAATCTGTACACAGCATGACTTGTAGCTTTACATAGATAAGGAACTTATGTTTTCATACTAATTTCAATTTCACATTTAGGACGATTTTACCGATATCCATTGCATTTTTTTCATTAATACTAGCCACTTTAGGGGTTAATCGTCCTGCATTTATTCTAATGGAAAATCTCCACAACAGACTCTTTCAGCAGAAATGTTTTAAGTAACATTCATGATTCCATTTCTTTCGCATATGTTTTTTTTAAACATGCCTTTTTGCCACATTACCAAGTTTAAACTTTTTTGTAGTTTGTATTGATGCACTTTCATACAAAGTTCCGAACTCGGCCTGCAAGCTTTTCATATTCAAGCAGTTTTAGAAGGCAACAGGGCTTATATCTGTTGATCTAGACGTTATTGTTTTGTGTATTGCTGGTTCCCGAGCATACGGAAAATGTTTTATGTAAACATCTTGTAGAAATATTTGATATATTATGGCGGTCATGATGTGAAAAATTAAAAAAATTTCTGCAATCAAGGATTTGTAAAAATTGTTTCTACAATCTGCTTGCAATCATGCTTGTGTAGAACAACTACTGCGCCTCTGTATGCCTTGTTGATGCAGTTACAACCTTTTATAAATAAATCGTTTTCGTCTAATAAAATAAATAATCTATTTTTTTTCGTTTTAATTTATATTCAACATTATACCATCAAACACCAAACGTTATAGAACTATTTTGGGTATGCCTAGTGTCAACTGGAAATCGATGTGTATTCCGCTTAAATTTGAATTGAATGCATTTTTATTTTTCGTAATACTTTAAAAAATGTTGAAACACAAAATTATAGGAATAAAAATAAAATATAGCGATAATACAATTTTTAAATATATGTGAATATATATGTATGCCACAAATTTTATGCATTTTTTAGATTATTTTTATTTATTTCATAAAATGCATTTCAGTTTGAATAAACATCGCAAAAATGTTAATTTGCCCCCCTGCTATGTGTACACGTGTCGACAGGTGCTCAGGTAGGTTTGTCAGGTCACCTGTGCTGTGTAATGCGATTAAAATAAATGCCCTGTGGCTAGCCGCGGTTTTAGTCCAACGGATTTGTTCCTGACAGAATAAATGATATATATTATTTGTTCCAAAAGGAAGAAATATTATGTCAATGTTTATAATATTTTTTTAGAAAATTAAATTCTCTCACAGGAAGTAATAAATGTTTCTTTATAGTAAATTTAAGAAAAAATACGAAATTGAGCCATATTTGAAAAATATATAAAAAAAATGAAAATAGAAAATATCTAACGAAATTAAGAGTCAGCGATCATATTTTAGAAATTGAACGGGGAAGGTACAAAAATATTAAACGAGAAAACAGAAAATGTAAGAACTGCATTTCCAACATCATTGATGATGAAGAACATTTCTTATTTTCATGTAATAATAAGTAAACATAAAACTAAGTGAAAACTATTTACAGGAAATAAAACGTTTTATACCAAATATTGAAAGTAAACCAGATAAACTGTATGTATGTTTAAATTGTCCACAAATCGTGCAGTATATTGCTTCATTCGTTACAAGGTCTTTTGCGCTGAGGAGAGTGGACTCAACAACTGCATGATTTTTCATTTTGTTATCCTTGTTTTGTTGTTTATGGTTTTGTTATTGTTCATGTATGCCTTCAACCAAGGATTTGTATGGTCACTATACAAATTCTTGCTTCAACCCTAATGTATATGGGTACAAATGTGCATTAAAATAAATAAATACTATAATATTTTTTCCAATGGAACTTTTGTCAGGTGGAACAAATATATGTTTACACAGGCAGCGCTTTAGGGAC
>MJUU01046248.1:0-40623 GCA_002080025.1 Modiolus philippinarum | reverse complement strand
AAAAAAATATTTTTGTTGATGCATGTGAAAAAAATAAATAAATTTGTCCGAAAAAAAACATAACCCCCCTTCAAGTTAAATGGTCGGTCCCTTAGTAATTGGAACGTCGTCAATTCAATTAACAATCTCCGATCAGCGGATGACCCGAATACTAGTACAAGTATAGTGCGAGCACGTGGCCACATAACACAATATACATGATATATAATCATGTCATCTGACTCAATTTGCGAAGTTAAACGTTTGAAAACAGGCGTATTAACGTCTGGATCTGGTATAATTCATGCATTATGACCGATTTTTAGATCAGAACGAGGAAAATCATCGAAATTTCTCTTCTTGCCTTAAATAAAAATGATACTATATTGGTAATTCTGAAAACTTGTCATACTGGTCTTTGCAGATTATTAAAAGACAATTGAAACGGTCCTTTATTTTATAATAATTTACTTGCAAATTACACCCATAGGGGTAAGAAAATACAAACATACAGTATTTATTTACTGAGAAAAAATTATACAATTACTAATTTTCCAGTGAAATGTGAATCATCTAAATAGAACATGTCTCGCATTACTCGACCTTAAGAAGTCGTTTAGAGTTTTTTTCTGTGTAATGTCAAATCCTAATTCGGGAAAGCGTTGAAGAAAAACTATGCCCTATTTACATATCGGAACTCAAACAAAATTTCACAACTGAATTTCATAGTATAGGTAAAATCGCCTTTAAAATTTGGATCCAGTTTACAGATGAATGAATATTCCAACATAAATGTTGCACTTTTTAGTTCGTTTATGCTTTAAAAATAAGCCATAAATTATAAATAATTGTAGAATTCTTCACAATAAGTGTTGAATTTCAATCTGTTAGTTTCGCTGTCTTATTAAGGGGAGCTAACAATGTCTCACTAAAGTTATCCGTTACACTCACTTCTCCTTAAAATGTTTGACCCTTTCACATTTATAAGCCATGGAAATGTTATCGATTTTTAGATGTCAACAATATCTGGCGTTTTTACTTTAAATTGTTGCTTCAAATGGAACCATACTTAGCTACAAAGATCTACAAAGGTCCTTTCGTCTTCTTGAAATATAATAATCTATATCTTATCTATATGAGGAGCACTGGAAATCATTTAATTAACATTGGATACACGTGTGCAATTACAATCAAACTTGGTCACAACGGTCTTTGATTCTATGGTAAAACACATTCAAAGATAAAATAACCCGAAACTATTGATGAATTTGGTTCAAAATTAAAATGCATAACTAATCCATCGCAGTTTATTAATTGATATTCGAAAATGGAATTCATTAATGCAAACAGGCTAATTTTGTTTTCCGTTGAAGGCATTTCAAGATGTGGAACAGCAATTAAATACTCTCTTAAATTGTAAGATTGGTTTACTCGGTTTATATTTATATTTATATTTTATTTTGCCTAATCACACGGTATAGTTTACTCCAGATCATTTCTCTTTCTTCAAGTGTGTGATGACAAGATCTCGAGGGTTTCTTGTGTTAATGGTACACAATACTTGATATAAACTAACATGTGAAATACTCGTACCAGTGGTAATCCTATTTTGTTTCGTCAACAATTGTGAACGTAGGAGAGAAACAATCATACAGAGTTTTATATCATGGTACTTAGAACGCCACTGAGATCCAATACACCGTCTTCACATACTCTCACTGTAGTCCAGCCTTGCAGATAGTTAAGCAATTACAAGCTTGTTAAAATTTTCTATGATAAATAGTTTGTGTAAATAATATTATTACTACCCTCTGCTAGTTTGAATGTTTCTAGTACTCGTTTAAATATGAACCAATATTAAATTATCTCCCCTTTTAGTCTAGAAGAGATGCATTTAAATCTTTACTTATTATATTTTAGTCACATCATTGCTAACTTGCACTTAGACAATTGCAGACAATATACAGAAAAATAACATGACTAATAGCAGGAGTTAACTGCAGAAAATTTATTCCATGCATATATATAGGAGAAATTAAACCATATTTTGTTTTTCTAAAGAAAGTATTACATATCAAGCGAGACTTTCTCATAATCGTCCAAATGAGTTAAATAGAGTTAATAAAAACTGTTTGGGGTTCACTGCAGCCAGTAATGGTACGTCCCCCTTTTAACTCTAAGCCTGGATATTCAATTTATAATTTTTTTAAATACCTTTCTGTAGAACATTTTATAACAAATTTATGTTACACTACAGGAGAGTTCCGATTACTTTGCCTCTTACTTACATTTTTTAATAACGACCACTATCAATGACACCCCTTTTATTTCATCATTTTTCAGTCTGTTTGTGAATCATTATACATGTAGATTTCGTTTAAAGACAAAAGAAAAAAAAAACACGACCCGAAAACAGCTTGTAGAATCCATGCATAGTGTACAGCGGGAAAAATAATCTGTCCCGCGTAGCGGGCCAAAAAAAATTTCCTGGCTCGAGTAAAAATCCCAGGCCCCCTCCTGAAAATCAAATGGTCTTTGCCTTACTTTTTAATACAATTGAAATGATAGAGTTTTGTTGATTTTAATACTTTCAATAGACGTTGTCTATTTTTTCAATTAACACGCCCGAGTAACATGTACACCCCATCTATCATGTTATTTTTCCAATAAACAATGTCACCTGTGTAATAAGGTGTGACGTTTAAATTATCCACACGTGGCTGCAACAATTTATGTTTCGGTGAAATAAGATATTTGTATAATTTCGTCGGAATAAGTTGAGAATGTGGTCAAATATTTTTTTTGTTTCTTGTAGTACCAACTTCCAACTTAATGTTGACTTAAATTCTGTACTCCGGCCGGGAAATTTAAAATCTTTGGTTCATTATTTATTTCTATTATATGTCATGCAATATATAGTTTTTTTGGTATAAATCTGTTTTACTTTTGATTAAATAATCCAGTATAAATAAAAATTGGTGTTTCATTGAAGACATTATTTTCTATTCAGTAAATTTGCACTGGCTTTTCATTTTATACAGGAATAATTGATTGTTTGACAATTTGTATTTTTCATCAAAAAGTTGTGGAAATAATCAAATTAAAAGCTGAAACTTACGTATTAATATTTCTATTTGTTATTTTTAACTATTAGTTTTGGATTCAGAAAAAGAGAGTCTATATATATGTTACAGTAAATGTGTGTAATTAGGAATTACGTGTAATTACTAAAATTTTTAGGAAATTCGTGTAATTACTAGGCGATTTAGGAATTACATGAAATATCTAAAAAGTTTAGTTATTACATGAAATTGCTGAAAAAAATCTTGAATTTTACACACATTTACTGAATTTTTATTTTGATGAATTAGCAATTATAGATCATGAAAATTTATGCTTCAGCAAACCAAACATATTTAAGTACTGTAACAAGACTTTGAGGCATAATGAAAATATAGCAGTATTCCTTTTGACGATTATTTTTTTTATACTTTTGGTACTGTTATGACATACAAAACACAAGCTTTTAAGCACTTGCAATTTTTCTTTGTGCATTAAATTTTACAACAACATTTCAAAATACTTTTCAATCTCCAATTGATCGGTCTCTCGCCGCCCGACAAATAGTTATTACCATTGAAGAATTTGAAATGTTGACGGTTTCGAAAAGCAGTGTTTTTCAAGAACATGACAGAAATTAGTTCTTGGAGTATAAGCCATACAACAAACCATATCTTATAGCAAGTTTATCATAGCTTTATACTTCATATTTATTGTATTTGAATTTAAAAAAAAATACTTAACAGCTATCTCTCCAACTTGGAGTTTAAAAGGTGCATTTTTAAGGTTTATTTCAGCATTTTCGTTTGCATTCAAAGCTTTGTTGTCCTACCGTGTATCTTATATATTTTACGAAAGGATGTGTTTTTGTGATGACTTTGTAGGTAAACTTTTGCAATAAAGCTGGAGAACTTGACATTTTCAGCCATTTTGATTTCATGATATGACTGTTTTTTCCAAGATTGACACTGCTGATTACGCATATTTAGTTTTTCGGAACCCTCTGCTGTGGGATTAGGAATATAACGTGACAATGCATCTAACATTAAAAGTTCCAGTGCCTGGTTGCTTTTCTTGGCCATCCTATCGACCTGTATCTCAAGATTTCTGTATAAAAGTTTATTTGTAAATATCTTTTCCTTGCTTTCTTGTGCCATTTTTACATGTACATGTAAATGGTTTGGATAAAATTTAACTCAGTATTTTTTTGAAAGGATTATAAACTCATTCTCAAAATACTACATATTTAGTACATTAGTACAGATCAGACTCAAGAAACTATATCTAATTTTTAAAGTAAAAACATCTTCACTTCTTCGAAAGATAATCATTGACTATAACAGAGAATAAATCCTCATAACACTACTTACAGAAATATTGCAGTCTCTATAATACATGCCAATACATTGTATTTGAGAACAAAAATGTATAAACATGCTAACAATTTGGTATAAGGGAATTAAGTGAAAAATTTTGAAAGATTTTGATTTCAGTAAATGTGTGTAAAATTCTCGAAAAATTTCAGTAATTTCATGTAATTACTGACAAAATTCAGTAATTTCACGTAATTACTAGACCCTTTAGGAATTACATGTGATTCCTAAATTTTCAGTTATTTCATGAAATTACTAATTACACACATTTACTGTAACATATATACATGTACATGAATCTAGCACAAATACGGTAATACTGTGATCGACTGTGACTGCCTGTCACAATCCACCACAGTGCAGGACAACAAGTGAAACTGTAATTAACTAACATGCACTGTAACAATCCGTGACAGTGCACGACAGTAGTCGTAAATACTGTCATTTACTGTGAGTAACTGTTACAGTACTGGACAGTTAATCACAATACTTGAGGTATTACTGTTAATGACTGTCCCCGATTGTTACAGTTCTTGACAGTAGTGTATATGTTTTTCACAGTAGTGGGACAGGAGATAACAGTTAATAACAGTGAAAAAATCACTGTTCCTGGTATGGACAGTACTTTATTTGGTTCATAGTGGAAGGAGTTGTGAAATGTACTCACCATATGCCGGAGATGTGGGAATATTTCTGCTCAAAAACGGGAAGTTTACTATTGGAATGTCGAAATCATCACGCTTGTCGTAAAGTTCTGTTTTCAGACGTCCAGAGTTGTCAATGTAGAGGCATAAGTCCAGGTATGATACTGATGATGGCGTATCAGTGGATTTTTAATTTCGAGTTCATTTGGCTATATAAGATGAAGTTTATCCTTAAATTGAGGATTGTTCAATGAAAGAACATCATCTGTATAACGGAAGCTGAAATTAAAGGACTTGGCTAGCTTATTGTCTTTTTTCCGAACTAGCCCTTGTATGAACGAATAGAGAAACAAATCTGCTTAAAGTGGCGCACAATAAGTCCACATAGAAATCCCTATTGTCTGCTTGAAAACTTGTCCTCCAAATTATACAAATATGTTATCAATCAAGAATTCTAGCACTGTGATGGCATCCTCCTCTGTATACTTTTTGAGTGAATAAGTGTGATGTTTAACAACATAGGCCCCATCTTTACCTATCACTAAATATGAATATCTTCTTTCATCCTTTCTAGTACAGAAAGACTGATGTATTAAATCCCGAAGTACTGATTTTAGCTTATCGTGTGGAAGAGTAGTATAGAGAGTAGAAAAATCAAATGTTTTGACACTGTTGCAGTGGTTGAGTCCAGTTGAAGATTGATATTCTAATAAGTCTTTTGAGTTTTTGAGCATCGAATCCATATCTGATTCACACCACTTGTTGAGTATACTTTATCACTATATACCTTTGGGCCATCTTTGACTGCAGAAAGTAATGAAGTTAGGAGCTTAGAAACGGATTTTGTTGTGCATTTGGCAAACTCAGCAATGTATCTCTGTTTGTTAGGGCATTTATGTAATTAAGTTACCCAGTAGATACAAGGCAGGCTGTTGTTCTTTTCATTCAAACTGATACCGAAGGAAGACAATACTGATTTGTGAGTTTTTAGTATGTCCTCCCTTGGTATGGTGGAGAGTTTGTTTATTGGGTTGCCAAATGAATTGTCAATGCCCATCTCCTTCATTAAACAGTCAATGTAGTGATAAATGTGATGTTGTTTTGGCGTTGTCAGCTGGTAAAATGACATAATTGTCAAGGAAGAAGGACATTTTTTTTTCTACCTCGGATCATCGAATATGCTTTTTGATTTGGGGCTCTTGGGACTAAGGCGCCTCTTTCGGGCTACAATTAATGACTTTATAGACCTGACCCATGCAGTCGGACAGTGCTTTAACCTTTTCCTTCTTTCTCTTGGGCCATTGTTTGGCATACTCCTCAACTGCGTCTATCAATATTTTAAAGTTTCCAATTGATGGGTTGGGGTTCACGATATTTTGGGTTGAGGTCCCCTGTTATAACGTGACCAGCAGGAGCGTACATAAATGGGGAGGAGAGACAAGAACAATCAGTTGGTTTTGATTGAAATCATCAATTTGGACATCCCGCAATACCCGTTTGTGATTGAAGATGTTAGTTGCAATTGATTTTGTATATGTGTAAGATATAAGAGGAAGTGTTTGGTCATTAAAGTATGATTATGAAGGATATTGCCAAGGGTGATGGCATCTAAGCCTTTTTTGTAAATTTGAGTGTTAAGAATGAACGACATTCTTGTTCATTAACAGATGTGCTAATAGGTTTAATAGTCTGTGATGAGCAATATCTAGGACAATTGCATTTAATATGTATTCATGTGACGATGGATCTGTCGCGGAAACGTATAAAAGACTTTATGATATGAATGTAATTTTTGAATTAGGTAAAGAGTATTGCTTTGTGGTTATGTGATGAATACATAGGGACATTCATGTATGGTACAAGACCAGTAATTTAAATGTCATGCAGATTTTGGACACTGTTATGTCGATGTCGATGACTGCCTTGACGCCGCCGTTGGCTTCCATTCAAGATATTCAGCAAATTGACAGAGCTACATCCCGGACTTGACAAATTACCTATACTTTTTATATTGTCATTGCAACCATAAGGTATTGCGGTTCCAAGCTCTCTAATCCAGTATTCTTCTCGTTGTAAAGGGTATGGTGTACTTAACGTTGGATTGTTTGTGTGGTGATATATTTTCTCAAGGATTTTTACCTTCATGTTGACGATGGGGTGGTCTGGTTGATTGAAGTGTGTGTAGACATGAAGAGTAATGTTGTCTTTGACTTCGTAGCAATGTCCACACATTCTTTTATTCAATCTATCCTTGGTTTCTCCAATATATATCAAACCACACAGAGTATACTCTATACCATAAACTAGGTTTTGCGATGCGTAATTCAAGTCATCATATGTTCTGGCAGCGTTAGTTTTACCATTTAAATTGCTGGTAAAAGTTGGATCTGTCAGCAGCATGCCACAGGTTTTACAATTTGATACGGCATTTTGAAAAGGAACCAAATGAACTGGAATCATCAAAAGATAAAATATCAGACAATTTGATGTTACATGGCCTAATTTGTGGATTAGATCCATCATGTCTGCCAGAACCTGATAGACTTGAAAAAGACGCCTCGGATGTTGTCTCTATCGGGGAAGAACTATAGACACCTGATGTATCTGAAGAATCTGGGTCTGTACGCTCATCGGTTTTGGACCTTGGCAACCCGGGTGACGTCCCAGCAGGTATTTGCTTCGTTTTCTTTTGTTTCATGACTACGGAGTGTAGTGACAGGATGGAAGATATCCTCGGGAACGATTCGTCCACCAGTAGAGATATCGGCCCAGTGGACAAAATACATAGGCAAACGAATACCGAAGCAAGAACGAGTAAAGGAGGAATTCTAAAACCGTAATCCAAAATCATATTCATATCCAACACGAATTGAGACAGTATGACAAAAACAAAACAAATAAACAAAAATGAACAAGAACGCAACAAAACTAACGCAGTATCAGTGTGAACCCTACAAAAACTGGGGTATCATCAGGTGCTCCAGAAGGGTAAGCATAATCTGCTCCATGCGTGGCAACCCGTCACATTGCCAGTGAAAAGTCACAGTCGGTGTTAGTAAGTCCGGTAAAATGTAAACATTTGATATCACGGGATAAAAGATATCGTTTATTTTTATTGCACCCAACACTTCTTTTTGCATAAAAAATGTAAATAAAGGAAAGACATCACAGGCGGGGAAGTAGTTCACAAAAATTGTCTCCCCTGTAAATTTGTTTACCTGCTATCTCCCCAAATAAACAAGACGTGTGATGACACAGCCACGGAAAAAAAATCAAATTTCTAATATTTGCGGTATTTCTTCTACATTTCACATACTATGTATCTTATGCTGCAACAACCGCTGTACGGAACAGATATATGAGAAAGATACAAATGTCGTTGATTAATTCATAAAATATTGTTTTAAAACCAACTCTGATCTGATGGTCAAAACTATGATAATAAATAAAAAAATCTAGCCACCGTCAGAGGGCATGGGCGAAAACAACATTTAGGAGTATTATTAAATACATAATTATGCATCGTATAAACCACATGAAATTGATTTCTGCATATGGCCTTTTTCAGGATCCACTGTTTTCAAGTTTTTAAGTAGGGAGAAAATGGACTTTTCATTGTATTTTTAGCTCACGAGTGATTTGTACTCACCGTGAAATAAATATATGGGGCAATCAAAGGGGAATGTATTACTTTTAAGTATTTTCACTTCGTTAAATTTCAAGATTTTTTGACACGTTTTAATTAGTATTTGAGGTGTAATATATGGGTCCTTACTATTTAGTATTCTTTTAGAGAGATTTGTTGACAGTTTCCTATTTATACAAAGCTGGTTCCGGAAAGAAACGTCAGAAAGAATGCAAAGGAGATAAAAATTCGATCGTGTTTGAACTTTTATTCTGGAGAAACGCTACAAAGGGCGAATATAAAAATTTGCACATGGATTACGAGGGATATTGGCAATCCGTATACAAATTTTGGTCAAAATCTAAAGATGGCCTTTTTGGGGATCCACTTTGAAAGACAGACACTAACTTGGTCATTTATGATGATTTGTGCATCGTATATGCATCTATGCGTTTACCTGCGGCAATCTATGTTGTTTTCATATAAATTCACAAATAAGGGAATGAAAAATATAAGTATTTTTTTCATTGGAAATAACTTTTATAATAATGCATCTATGGTAAACAATCCAAAAAGTAACATTTCTACCTCATTTAAACGAGAGCTCAATTTCTATTGTTCTATTTCAACCACTTCCCCGCCTAATCATTGCCAATGAAATTGCCCCGACTTTAAATACTGCACTTTAGCAGTTTAACATTGTTTTAAAATATTGTTGTTATGCTAATTCTGAAATTAACACAACTGGCCCGGAATTTACTAACAATCCTGAACTTGACCAATGATAGCGTAAAAAGAATGATTAAGCTGATGATACTATGACAGGTGGAACGATACACATATTATACATTGTACATTGTATTGCTTTAAATTCTAGTTGCTGTTAATTGCAAAGTATCTATTTGGTTGGCATGGTCAGAACCAGATGAAGGAGGAAACAGAATTCGTTACAGAGTCGTGTTACAACCTTCATTAAATGGTGGAACCAAATGTCCAAAACTAAAAGAACTAGATAGAGGTTTGCATTCTCAAGCATAATTCCCTCAAACCTTTCATTATCTTATTCTACCACGTACATGCCTGCATGTTTTAGTAATATTTGTGTAGACTAACACACGAAGTAAGACTTAGAATAAGCATTTTAAAAGAAATCGACCAAACTGACACACGCTTGTAACATTTAGTCCGTATATACTATCCAAAACCCCATTTGTAAGGAAAACATAGATGATTTTGATTTCACTACTAATTTCCCTTTTCTTGACGGCGATATTCACCTGGCTCCATCCTATGGGGTGTACATTTCTCAACTAGTACGATTCGCACGTGTTTGTTCTATTCCTGATGATTTAATAAACGTCATCTTACAAAAACAGCAAAACTCTTACAACAGGGTTAAAGATTTCCTTAATTGCTGATTACATTAAGAAGTTTCATAATAGATATGAACATTTGATATCTAAATATGCCGTCTGTCGCAAACAGTTTATTACTAAAGGTATTTCTAATCCTCGTTTCTACGGAAATGTTGTTAAAAATAGAAGTGAGTAAAGATCTAGAAAGGCTGGGACGTAACTTACATTCTTTACGTAATAGGGGATATCGACAAGATACTCTGCTTGCATCCGTTAAATTAGCTTTGAGATTTAGTGACCTTAAAATTTTACACACATACCGGCCTCTCACTGATACTGCCGATGTCTACTGAAATACACGACGACTCTTTACCAATTCCTTCGGGAAGTTTTGAGTTTCATTTTTCTTCCGTAGTGTGACAGTGTTTAGCCATCAGACTAGGCTCTTTGAACTAGCCGGCAATGTAGCGTCGAGCACCCCTTCACCCACCTTTCAAAATTACGCTTTGTTATTTTCTCTTCTTTCAAGATTGTTGTCATGGAGTTAGTAGTCTACCTGTATTGGGTTTTATTCGTATGTTTTATTCAACTATAGAGAAATGGGACAGATAAAGGATATTACCTGTTATCCTTTTTTTGCATATAGTATCTTAAATTGTAATTGTCATTAAAACATTATTACCTTATTGTATCAGATTTTGTGCGCAATACACGCATTTCTTACAAGTTTTGCTGCGGCGAAAATTTGTAGGAACAAAATTACCAAAATTAGAAAGTATATGGAGTATAAACAAGTGCTTTAAAAAAGAAATTTGAGCGAAAGAAACAACCGAAGCTGAGCTATGCACAAGACAAATTTTCCTTTTGTTAGACGTTAATTACAAAAACGTATCATTTTCTCACTGGTACATAAAACATGATACTAGATACTTGCTCCATTTGATACTAGCCTTTTCTCCTGTAGTTTGGACTCCGCTAGTAGTATTAATTATTGATTCATTCGGAAACACTGGTTACGATGGCATTACGTTATCAAAATGGCACATGTATATGATAATCCATTCCAAACAAAAAGTTTAAAATACTGTTGATGATGAAAATTTAACATCGTATTAAAAAATGATGAAAATGATTCGTCATTTACGAGTGATAACATTTCTTTCAATTGGTAGTTCACATGTATTTGCATAGTTTATTGACAAAGTAAATTTTTGTTGTTGAGCAATTAGTTTTTAGTTAAATATTAAGTAGTTGTAAAATTATTATCTTTTATGTGAATGGATTTGTTTTGTAAAGTTAGTTTACGCTTGTGAATGAGTGAAGGAAAGATAACAGGTAACACTTACAGTTTTTAAACATCTTTGACTTTATGGTCTTGCAAACGTTTAGATTTGATCTGCACTGATGAGACATAAGTTGTCGAAATGCGCATTTGCAGAATCAAAATTCACCGTAACTTCGGTATTTAGTTATTTTACAATGGCCGAACATTACAATCATATGCCACAATCCACTAGGGAACAATAAAACGACAAAAGACAAACATAGACAACGATAGGAACTCGGGATAGCCGGACTTGGTACCGGCACAAGCAACAGCTAGCGGTAGGGTTAAACTGGTTTATTGGTACCCAAACCTCCCCGTTCTCTATCCCGTTTCCCTATAGTATAGTAAACATACAAATAAAACCCAATACAGGTAAACCACTTACTCCAAGACCACAAACTTGAAAAGGAAAAGAACAAGACAAAACGTAATTTGGAAAGATGGGTCAAGGAGTGCTCGCCGCTAAAATGTCGGCTAGCTAAAAGGAGCCTAGTCTTCTGCTAAAACACTATCACGCTACGGAATTAAAGTCAAATTCAAAACGTCCCGAAGGGTTTGGTGAAGAATTATCATGGATTTCAGTAGACATCGGCAGTATCAGTGAGAGGCCAGTATAACTGTAAAATATTCCGGTCATTGGATCCCATGCCAATTCAACGGAATTATGAAGAATATCCGGTCAAAATCCCCTATTACGTAAAGAATGTAAGTTACGTCCCTGGTTTTCTGGATTTTTTATCAGTTTTTGATATTTTTATCAACATTTCCGAAACGAGGGTGAGAAATGCCCTTAATAATAAGATTTTATATATTTATATATCAAATGTTCATATCTTCTATAAAAACTTCTTAAAAGCATTTATCAATCTATGAAATCTGTAACCTTGTTGTAAAAGTTTGGATGTGATAATAAGGTTACGTTAATTAAAGTCGTCAAGAGTAGAATAGACGCGTGCGAATCGTACTAGTTGAGATATATACACCCCGTATGATGGAGCTACAGGAACGTCGCCATCAAGAAAAGGGAAATTGGTCATAGTGAAATCAAAATCATCCCATTTATCAAAAATTTAAGTTTTAATTTTTCTAGGGTCAACGATGATAGTCAGATCGAGAAATGGGCAGTATTTAGAATCATTGTTTGTTCTATTAAGTTTCAGTTCTTGTGGGTAAATGAGGTCGACAGTCTAAAAACTGGGAAATTGTCAAATAGTAAGGATATCGTCGATATACCTGCTATTATCGTTGAAAATTGAAATAAGTTGATTACTGTTTTGTATGGTTCCATCCTGTAGTTTTTTTCATAAAGTCCCGTTCGTAACAGAACAGGAAATGATCTGCAATGAGAGGTGCACAGTTTGTACCCATGGGAATTCCAATGACCTGTTGATAAAAGATGTTGCCAAAACGAACAAAAATGTTGTCTGGCAAAAGACTCAGTGCCCTTATCATGTCATCGCAAGTCCAGGAATAATGCTTTTTGTAAGTGATGCTAGAGAAGAATCCTTGCTTTTTATTACAACAAATCAACTGTAGACCACAAAATTTGAAAGATCATTTAATAAATTGTCACAATTTAGATTTAATCAATTTATGTGTAAGGGTAGTATAAAGTGTAGAAAAATCTAACTGTCAATAGACGAAACTGGTCTTTTTATTGATTTTAATTTATGTAAAACTTCAATGGAATTTTTTACACTCCAAAAGTAATTTACACCATAGTTTTGATAAGTTTTTTCACAGTAATTGATAATTTACTCTTTGATAAAGGTGAATGTACTGGTTAAATGGATGGCTAATTAGTGGTAGAACAGTTACTCGATGCCGAAATAAAACGATTTTTGTAGGGATTTTTGTGAAGCTTAGGAACCCAGTATATTGTAGGCAACGTGTTATCTTTAATTGGAACTTTGAGCATATCTGTATCACTGTAGTGCTGTTTCGTTAATGTTTTTGTCAAAATTAGTACGTTCGAAAGTGTTAGACTTTGCCAATTAATTTTGTTGGACATCAATATAATATTTCTTTCAAATAATAGCAACGTTGTTGGAGGCTTTATCAACTGGAACAAACACATATTTATTGCTACGATCTCTTAATTTTAACTTAATTCTGTTAACAGACAGCTTAGGAGGTGACTCTTTATAGTTATCTTTATAAAAAGTTATTCTGTTGGTGACTTTTGTAATAATTCTATCTTTGAACATATTGAGTGTGTGTTTGTCTGCACTTTCTCGTTTGCACCATTTTAAACCATAATTGGTAACTGCGTTTTAGGTTTTATGTAAAAATAAGAACCAGAAAACATCGGATCCGATAAATGTTTGGATACTTTCCTTCGTTGATTTCTGGCATTTGGTCAAGCGGATTCCTTGGTCTTTTTTCATATCATAACATGTAAAATGTTTTGGCATGAACACTTACTCTCTATGTTATATTCCAAAAGTATATACCTTTACTTTGTACAAAATGTCAAGAAATTGGCATTACTCCTTTACTCGATTTTCAAGTATAACAAATTTCTATACAAATCCTATAATAAATTTGAAAATGAACATTTCCCGCCAAATTTTCAATTGCTTGAATCATGAACTTATTATTATAAATTGTTTTGTCAACCTTTTATTAAATCCTTCTTATTCAGAACACATAATTTAAGAAATTCTGATTATTTTCTTTCAAATGGTGGCAACAACCTCGACATCGTTTTCAGGATTGTAAAATATGTAACGAACTCCCTATTCATTTTGATCTTCAAACAGAAAGACTGTGTTCATATATTTTAGCATTTTTGCGATCTTTCCTTGTAAATACGACAATGGTTGGACAACAAAATGGTTTTGAAAAGGCAATAATCAAAACTATGCATTGGTAAAAAGTACCACAGAATAGACAATGTAGTCGGAAGTAAGCCGTTTGTACTCTTACATTACCTCAGACGTTTATGTAAATAGTATATATTTAAAACATTTGTTTACGGAATATTGTGCTAAATAATACTTAAATTTTGTTATTTGCTATTCATTTCCTGGCAATGTCTTGGAGTAACCAAAGAATAAAGATAATGTAATGCAAACGTAAATGTTTCTCTCAATTCACAAAATGCCTAACTTCTGACAATGAAACAAGATGTGTTTGTGAAACATTATGCCCCGGTAGCAAGCATGTTTACAATACAAAATTAATGCTAAAATTGCAATCACTAGAAATAAAGGTTAAGTAGACATTTGTACCAAGCTCCATTAAATCTTTTAACATATAGAATATCAAATATCTTGAAATCATATTTAATGAGCTAAAAGCAAAATCTAGATTCAGAAATTTTGACCTCTGTGACCTTGACCTTAATGAAATTGGCATAATGGTGTTTAGTATTATATGATCAGTATACAGGCCTGATATGAAGGTCCTATCACATCTGGTTGAAAACATATAGGCAATATTATAGTTTTCAAATTTTCAGTGAGTGACCTTGACCTTTGACCCGACCAAAATTTTTTGGTGTTTTGTACTAATCTCCATTAGATCTTTTCGCATATAGAATATGAAGCCTCAAGCAATTATAATTATTGAGCTACAGCAAAAATAGATTTTGACCTCGTGATCTTGGCCTTGTGACCTTGACCTGACCTAATTGAAATTTGAATAATACTGTGCAGCTTCATATAACCAATATACAGACAAAATATGAAGGTCCTATCACATCTGGTTGGAAAGATATAGGCAATGCTAAAGTTTGAAAATTTGCACTCAGTGACCTTGACCTTTGACCTGACTGAATTTTTTTTTTGGATTGATTTGTATTAAGCTTTATTAGATCTATTCACATATGGAATATCACGCCTGTAGCAATTGTAATTAACGAGCTACAGCAAAATCTAGATTTTGACATTTTGACCTCTGTGACCTTGACCTTTGACCTATCCTTAGTAAAATTTGCATAATGCTATTCAGTTTCATATGAACAATATACAGACCAAATATGAAGGGCCTATCACATCTGGTTGAAAAGATATAGGCAATGTTAAAGTTTTCAAATTTTCACTCTGTGACCTTGACCTTCGACCTGACCAAAATGTTTTGGGCGGATTTGTATTGAACTTTATTAGATCTATTCACTATAGAATATCAAGCCTCTAGCAATTGTAATTAATGAGCTATAGCAAAATCTAGATTGACCTTCGACCTGACCAAAATGTTTTGGGTGGATTTGTATTGAACTTTATTAGATCTATTCACTATAGAATATCAAGCCTCTAGCAATTGTAATTAACGAGCTATAGCAAAATCTAGATTTTGACCCTTTGACCTCTGTGACCTTGAACTTTGACCTGACCCCAGCCAGGTTAAAGTTGCGGACAGACAGACATACAGACAGACAGACTAATAGACACGGCAAAAACAATATGCCCCCGATCAAAAGATTCAGGGACATAAAAATTAGATTCTGTGTCCTTTGATCGTTGTTATCTGGTCAGACTTTATTTAAACTGAAGGCAGTCATCAAATAAAGATAAAAATTTCGTTGCAAAGCTTCAACTGCATTGTTCAAATCAGTTTAAACTAGAAACACGGTTAGGTAACCTCACTAATATATACACTCATAGATTCCAAAAAATAAAATAAAAATCAAATCAGATCATATCAAATTTTGAAATAGTTGGTGCACAATGAAAGTTTCGGTATATTTCGCTAAGTGGTCTAGAATCAGTTGTCGCCACAAAGTGTGTAACCCCATGGTTGACGGATAAAAGGACAACATGATCACAAATACCGCCAGGTTAAGTTGGGAATATGATAAAACACAATATCATATGTTTTTTGTAGTGCCATTAGATTGCAGAATTGGAGAGTGGGAAAGTTGGATCACCACAGATAAAAAAGGGATCTGGGTCCGGAAAAGACAGATACTAAGGTACCCTGTTAACCAAGGAAAAGACTGCCCAACAATGACGGAAACAAAGTTAGGTATGATATGTATCTTTGTTGTGCAACCGTATCACGCTCATTATGTTAAATAAGTAAAGAGAAAGAAACAGGAAAAGTGTAACTGAATGGCATGATTGTGCAAAAATGAAATTGTGTGTTATGTTATTCACTTAGACTATAATCAGATATATATATTGTACATAAACTTTCTTAAGGAATATCAATATTTTCTCTAACTTTGCTCCTACATGTATAATAGGTTGTGTGAGCAAACAAAAAATAAATAAATAAAAGTAGGAAAGTAATTCAATTCTACTGTTACTTGTATTTTTTCGCAATTGTTTATAGAGTCTAGACTGAAAACAGAGTGTGTATTTTATCTAAGAAATATTGTTCTTCGCTTTTTTCTAATAGAAACCATATATTGAAAGGGAATTTAATTGGAAAGTTTTTTAAAGAGTGTAACAAGATCTCTAATTAAACAGTTTCTAAAACTATAGACATTTAGATAAATCTGGGGACAGAGGCTATTTTCTGCTTATGCTCATCTAGCATATTACTAGCCTTAAAATATAACAAAATAAGAATATGACTTGTATTTAGAACAATCGCAACTTATTCCTATATGTTATTAAAAGATTAAAATTAGGAAATTAAAGACGGGATTCAAGAAAAACAATGTGAACTTCTTCCTTTGAGAAACACAGTTAGTGCAGGTTTTCATTTGATTCAATTCTTTGAAAGAGAGTTAAGTCGTACAAAATAAATTCAAGTGAGTTTGTATACAAATGTCACTTTGTACTTATATTTAAATTTTGTTGTTTAATTTCCTTTTTTCATGTTTTTTTATATGTCGCAACCATTCTGTTGTATACTATCTTTTTATTAAACCAATTCAGAGTGTCACTGCTGTAGCTACAACAATGTAACTGTGAAATCATGCATAGAAATCATACATTTTTTGAAATTATGGATTTCCTTTATTTGGGTTCTAGTGCTGCTGATGAGGAATTAATTTCCGAAATGGCCATACAGCTCATTAAAATTATTCCAGTTGGAGTTAACATATGTGTTATGGTCTCATGTTCATTTACTCCATATCCTTTCGTAAAATATAGAAAAACAAATCAATATTGCATTGAATATACCAAAAAGCTCCTGATTTTGAACTGGGTCTTTTGCATTCACTCTATTTAACACCAAAAACTCTTTCAACAGAAAGAAATCATACATTTTTTGAAATTATGGATTTCCTTTATTTGGGTTCTAGTGCTGCTGATGAGGAATTAATTTCCGAAATGGCCATACAGCTCATTAAAATTATTGCAGTTGGAGTTAACATATGTGTTATGGTCTCATATTCATTTACTCCATATCCTTTCGTAAAATATAAAAAAACAAATCAATATTGCATTGAATATACCAAAAAGCTCCTGATTTTGAACTGGGTCTTTTGCATTCACTTTATTTAACACCAAAAACTCTTTCAACAGAAAATCGCAAGCGATTAAAGAAGAACATTAAAAAAAGAAGACCAGATTTGCAAATTGAAGCAATAGCTGATGTCTCCCCAGACAAAATATTTGATCATTTCATTTCAATCGCAGACTCATGAGCTACCTAGAAATCAATTTTGTTGAAATTGGACAAAATTGTTTTTTACGTATTGTGGCGGCCATTTTGAATTTTTTTTTCGCATGGATTCCTTTTTCATATCTTGTTGAATATATAACAATTCCCCGTGTTAGAGATGTATGCTCTTTATTTTTCTTAGATATGGTGTACTTGTACATGAGATTATATTTCATGTGTACATTTTGTTCAATTTCTATTATCTAAGTTTATGTAAATTTTAAAACCTATGGTCTAAATCCCTCCATCGTAGTTTTGTCCTAAGCTATATTTGATATTACTGATTATTCGGATTTCGTTTGGTTTATGCATTTTAAACATTTTTTGAAATTATAGATTTCCTATGTTTGGTTCTAGTGCTGCTGATGAGGAATTAATTTACGAAATGGCCATACAGCTCTTTATCCCCGCACTTTTCTGAAGAAAATGCGGGGATATTGTTTTGGTCCCGTCCGTCTGACCGTCCGTCCGTCCGTCCGTCTGTCTGTCTGTCCGTCTGTCCGTTAGATGGACCTTGTCAGTGAAACTCCTCGCTCATTTTTGGATTTAGTGTTTTAATTTTGTTTTAGAACTGTTGCATATATGCTGCAGATGCGCAATAAGCTTTCGGATTTTTGACATTGGTCTTGGTGCAAACAAGAGGCCCCAAGATGTCTATTTTGACAACTGTGAGCTTGTCAGTGGAACTCCTCCTTCATTTTTTGATTAAATGTTTTGATTTTGTTATAGAATTGTTGCATATATGCTGCAGATGCGCAATAAGCTTTCGGATTTTATAAATTAATCTTGATGCAATCAAGAGGCCCCAAGATGTCGATTTTGACGCATGTGAGCTTTTCAGCGGAACTCCTACATTTTTTTGATTTATGGATTTAATTTTGTTATAGAATTGTTGCATAAAGTCTGCAGATGTGCAATGAAGTTTCGGAATTTTGATTCCGGTTCCAACTTTGGTAAATTTCCTGAAAATGTTAAAGACTGATATTTTTTAACTTTTAGCATATGCTTTCTTTTTTTTTACAAGAGTTTGGAAAAAATAAAATTTTGAATACTTAGAATTATGAAATATGATTCCAATTTTGGAAAATATCCTGAAAGTCTCAAAGACCACTTATTTTTTGGAATTCTACCTAGCAACCATACATGAAGTAATTTGTTTCAATTAGGACTAACATTTTCATCATCTCAATTTCAAAAATATTTGATTCCAATTTTGGTAAATTTCCTGAAAGTCTCAAAGACCACTTATATTTTGGAATTCTACCTAGCAACCATACTGTTAGGATTTGTTTCTATTAGGGCAATCATTTTCACCAATTGGATTTCAAAAATATTTGATTCCTATTTTGGTAAATTTCCTGAAAGTGTCAAAGACCACTTATTTTTTGGAATCTACCTAGTAACCATACTGTTAGGATTTGTTTCGATTAGAGCAGTCATTTTCACCAATTGGATTTTCAAAATAATTGATTCCAAATTTGGTAAATTTCCTGAAAGTGTCCAAGACCACTTATTTTTTGGAATTCTACCTAGAAACAATTTTGTTAGGATTTGTTTCGATTAGGGCAATCATTTTTCAAAATAATTGATTCCAAATTTGATAAATTTCACGAAAGTCTCTCAGAAAACTCATTTTTGGAAATTCTACCTAGCAACCGTATATCCTTGTATTCTTTCTTAGTAAAAATAGTGACTATCAATAATTTTTTTTTAAAAATATTGAGGAAAATTTCCCCAAAGGTCTATAACAACTGTTTTCTGTGTCAAACAGGTGAGTGCGGGGATGGCCATCTTTTCTGATGGCACCACTTCTAGTAAAATTATTGCAGTTGGAGTTAACATGTGTGTTATTGTCTCATGCTCATTTACTCCATATCCTTTCGTAAAATATACAAAATATGAACAAAATCTGCAATGCACTTCCTGAGATATTGAATCCTCAGTAAAACGGCGGCCATTTAAACAATTTAAATATGACTTCAGATGGTGGTATTACTTGGTGCAAAGTCTGTTATCGTTTAAATAACACTTTCCAAAATATTCGCTCCGACAAAAATTATTTGTAAAATAATAAAAAAGAAGAAGAATCGCAGAAACGTAGAATAAAAACATGTCACCCGAGCACGTCTATGGTGACAACATAAATACTTCAATTCACATCGTTTTGAAATTCCTCGGTAAACGAATAGCGGGCAAAAAAAAAATGAAAAAAAGGAAAAATCTAAAACAAAACAAAAAAATCATCCAAATAAAACAATATGTGTTTACCACCAAGACAGATGATACTACAAAGATAAGACGAATACAACACACAAGAAAGAACATAAGAATGGCACAAAATTAAAGCCCAAACATATTGAACAACTTTAAAAACTGGAGGTATATGTTCTACGAGTGGCATCCGTCACACTTCCAATGAAAAGTTCAGTTTTGTAATAGTCTGATTTTGACCATGGGCTGATAATGGGTCTGATATGAAAAATTGCATGTTATGATATTTCTATCATATGTTTCAAACTAGAAATGCATCCTCAATTTCATACGCGATCTCTTAAGTTTAATTTCAGGAATCGCATTTTGAGTTCAAACCTTAAAACGTTGTATTTTTAATGACAACATTCTGTTTGTGAAGCCGTAATTTCACATGAATGTCAATAAAAAATTGGGATAATATTTCAAATATGAACAAATAAATTTGGATATTAATTTCAAAAGATAATTTTAAAAAAATCAGTTTTGTGTACCGTAAAATCTATTTCGAAAATGACTGATAATACAGTTACGGATTAAGCGTGTGATATAAACCGGAAGCAGTTGATATAAACCGGAAGCAGTTGATAACAAAAGTCATATCACACGTTTGAGAACAAATTGAAGATAGTTGGACTAAATATAAAAAATCGATAGTATTATCAAAGGGTAGAATATTACTGTTATTTTCTATAAACATATGATAAGCAAATTTATTGCACTCTTACTTTTGGTTGCTTTCTTACGGAAATATTATGTTGCTATGCAATAAAATCTGAAACTATCTGGAGTATTTTCTTTGTGGACAGTTACCAGATTTCATTTAATTGTTTTCGAAATGGCCATTTGTACAATGCATTTTTTTCCCTTGCATTTTTCTTAGTCTTGAACGCACAACACAGGGTGACATAATAGAAAGACAAATTTGACGTTTAATATGAAATCAATAAGTATATGCAATTATGAATAAAAAATATATCCAAATAATGTCACCAACTTAAAGAAAGCAAGACTTGTTTATTTTGTGTATCTTTGATGTTTTTCAAATACGTGTAGTTCGTGTGGATTGTGTTGTTGGTGAATGGGGAAGTTGGAGTCGGCCGAACAAAAACGGCATTTGTGAAAGAAAAAGGAAAATAATTACGTACCCAATTAATAAAGGAAGACCATGTCCACCAACGACACAAACAAAGATAGGTAATCAATCATATAGTAAAATATCCTGAACAAGAAAAAAAAACAAGCGGTAATACATCAAATTTGTTAATCAGTAATAATTACAAATGAATCTGCTGACAATGGTGACTAGCTTGTTCAAAAACGTATCCCTCATCAACATCACAGTTAATTTTATGTTTATTGACGATGACATGATAAACATGACGTAACTTGACATCAAGCAAAGAATTCTGCTCAACAGGTGCTAGGGACCGTCTTGAACTTACTTTCAGGTATGAACAAAGCTCATTGTTGAAGGCCTCATTGTGTCATCAAGGTGAAGAACAACAATGAAAGCGTTGTTCCATTGGTTTTTTTCCACATGTATTCGTAGAGACTTTGTCTCACGTGCATTGAATCCATATTCCTTTATTGATTGTACAACGAAACACAAAAAAATGATAATTTCATAAATTTGAAAAAAACACACCTGGAAAATATTTGTGTGAAAAAAAATGCAGTTTGGGTCAATTAATCAAATTTTTAGCTCACCTGGCTATGCCAGGGTGAGCTTTTGCCATCACTTGGCGTCCGTCGTCCGTCGTCCGTCCGGCGTAAACTTTTCATTCAAAGATCTTCTCCTCTGAAACCACTGGGCCAATTGGAACCAAATTTGGTCACAAAAGTCCTTGGGTGGTCCCCGGCAGGTCCGTAACTCATACAAGATGGCCGCCAGCGGGGAACATAGTTTTAACATTGGACCCTATGGGTAAACACATTCAAAGATCTTCTTCTCAGAAACTACCAGTCCAATTATAATCAAACTTAGTCACAATTGTCCTTAGATGGTCCCTTCCAAAAAAGTATCCTGCAGGTCCGTACCTAATCCAAGATGGCCGCCAGCGGGGAACATAGTTTTAACATTGGACCCTATGGAAAAGACATTCAAAGATCTTCTTCTCAGAAACTACCAGTCCAATTATAACCAAACTTAGATACGATGGTCCTTAGATGGTCCCTTCCAAAAAAGGTATCCGACAGGTCTGTACCTAATCCAAGATGGCCGCCAGCGGGGAAATAATTTTAACATAGGACCCTATGGAAATTACATTCAAAGATCTTCTTCTCAGAAACTACCAGTCCAATTATAACCAAACTTAGTCACAATGGTCCTTAGATGGTCCCTTCCAAAAAAGGTATCCGGCAAGTCCGTACCTAATCCAAGATGGTCGCCAGCGGGGAACATAGTTTTAACATTGGAGTCTATGGGAAAGACATTCAAAGATCTTCTTCTCAGAAACTACCAGTCCAATTATAAACAACATTAGACACAATGGCCTTAGATGGTCCCTTCCAAAAAAGGTATCCAACAGGTCTGTAACTTATCCAAGATGGCCGCCAGCGGGGAACATAGTTTTATCATTGGACCCTATGGAAAAGATATTTAATGATCTTCTTCTCAGAAACTACCAGTCCAATTAAAACCAAACTTAGACACAATAGTTCTTAGATGGTTCCTTCTGAAAAAGGTATCCATATGTATATATATAAATAACATATGTGTTGTGATCTCATGTTCATTTACTCCATATCCTTTCGTGAAATATCCGACAGGTCCGAAACTAATCCAAGATGGCCCCCAGCGGGGAACATAGTTTTAACATTGGACCCTATGGAATACACATTCAAAGATTTTCTCAGAAACTACTGGTCCAATTAGAACCAAACTAAGCCACAATGGTCCTGAGGTGGTCCCTGTTGGCCCTATTGATTTTAAGGGGAACCTCTGCCCTAATTTTTGAATTTTTATTTGAATTGTGGTCTGAATGTTTCAATTTCAGCATTATGTATTACCTTGATTATAAGGGGAACCCCTGCCCAAATTTTTTTTGAATGGTGTTCTGTTATGGGTTGTAATGGATGGTGGATCTTTCAGTTGCCATGGAAACCAAACAAGAATACTGTAATTTTAGAAAAAAAAAGTATTCTGCTAAAATTTTATGTTTTGTTTTTCCTATTGGAAATGCCTTTTATCTGTGTCAGCCATGGTCCAGGTGAGCGATACAGGCTCTTGAGAGCCTCTTGTTAAGAAAAAGGATTGTTATATAACTCTTTATACAAGATATTAGAGAAATACATGTAGTCAGTGTTAATTTAGAATAGTTTATCAAGCTATTGCTTCGTTTTGTTATTTTTTGTACGCCTTAAAATTCAAAGATATAAATAATAATGTATTGGTCCTTAATTTAAAATTTTGATAAATTACTGTAAAATTATCTTGATTCATTTTTATGCATTTGAGGAGTAATGGATCTAGGAAATTTGAAAGAGTTCTTTTTAATAAATGCCAGAGAAGCATTTTAATTTGTTTTGCTGATTTTTGAACGAATCATCGGAACTGTAGTATTTGAGCAAACAGAATGTAAAATTTTGTAAATTTCCTATAGTATTGTGAACCTGTATGTATGAAAAATTGAATATTAAAAAAGAGTGGGAAACTAGAGCCTTTTTCTGGTCTATCATAGTGAGCAACAATTTTTTATGGGAGCAAGAGGCTTGGAAGGATCATACTATCTTGGATATTTTGTTTACGAAATATTTGAGCTTGACTTTTTTTTCTCACTGGCAGCAAAGCTGTTATTTTTTTGGTCCATACCAGAGATTTTGCTTCATAACTGTAATCCTGGTTTTTTCACGACATATCCCGTACTTGTTATTTTTCACCAAATTTCTGATCCTAGATGTTTTTTGTTTTGGAATTCCTTTTAAGCCTCATTTTTATCCCATGAAATGAAATCGACGTTCCTTTATTAAGTACAAGGAAAAGAAATAACCGATAATCAAGTGTCATAGTCAGTCTAACAGAATAACACGGACTTGTTCAGACCCAAAGGAGTAAAGTAAGTGAGAACCGAACCGTCAGTCTAAAAAGAACAATCCAAGGACAATGGCAACGTCGGAAAAACAAAAAAACGAAGACATAACATGAGCATGACACAGAAAAGAAAATGAAGACACGCACATATACAAAAATGAACAACACGGACCCAATAAAAACCATGGGTGAGATCAGGTGCACCGGTAGAGTAAGCATCTCCTGCTTCTTATAAGACACCCGCCGTGTTGAACATGTCAACTCCGGTAGTAAAGTCAAATCCGGTAGAGGAAAAACAAACTTTACTGGCAAAGAGAAAGATCTGTTGTCATCTGGGAAACAGATATCTCATAGCGGTCCACAAGATCGTGATGTCGACCGTAAAACTTCTGTAGTGATGACCTCAAGTTATGGGCAACATACCCTTGCTTAAGTAGCCTATTTGTAAGCAACCGAGCTCTATCAAGGTAGTCACTGTATCGACCACAGGCCCTTGAGTAGCGAATGAGTTGGGAGATGTAAACTCCGTATGCTGGTGCTTTTGGAATGTTGCTACAAAGAAAGGGAAAGTTGACTAT
Source organism: Modiolus philippinarum (assembly GCA_002080025.1). NCBI lineage: Eukaryota > Metazoa > Mollusca > Bivalvia > Mytilida > Modiolidae > Modiolus > Modiolus philippinarum. The sequence goes on along the minus strand of MJUU01046248.1, from coordinate 15,838 downwards.
TGGAAAAGTGAAGTCATCACGTTTGTCATATAGCCTAGTTTGTAGTGTACCTCTTTTGTCAATTTCAAGATGAAGGTCAAGGAACGAGGCTGATGTGGAAGTATCTGTAGTATCTTTAATTTCTAGCTCTTTTGGATAGATAAGATGAAGAAAATCACCAAAGCGAGGATTGTTTAGTGATAAAATATCATCTATATAACGGAAGCTGAAATTAAAGGACTGGGCCAGTTTTTTATCTTTATTTTGAAGAAGCCCTTGGATGAATTCAGCTTCATATGAGTGGAGAAATAGATCGGCTAAAAGAGGCGCACAGTTTGTGCCCATAGGAATTCCGATAGTCTGTTGAAAAACAAGTCCTCCAAACTGGACAAATATATTGTCGATCAGAAACTCTAACATTTTAATCACTTCTTCCTCTGTATATTTTTTCTGTGATTCTGAGTCGTATCTCACAAAGTATGCTTGTTCTCTGCCTATAACAATGTACTTATATCTTTGTTCGCCGTTCTTGCGGGAGAAACATCTATGAATTATATCTTTCAGCCGTGATTTCAGTTGTTCATGGGGAATTGTAGTATAAAGCGTGGAAAAGTCAAAAGTTTTAATGCTGTTACAGTGTGATAATGATCTCGATTTTAAGATGTCAAGTAGATCCTTAGAGTTTTTTAATATCCACATTTCATTTACACCACTTCTTGAAAAGCTAGTATCACAATATTTTTGAAGGCCCTCTTTTACGGCTGTCAAGATGGATGTTAATAGCTTAGAAATAGGTTTTGTAGAACATTTAGCAGATCCAGCGATGTACCGTTGTTTGTATGGGCATTTGTGTAATTTTGGAAAATTGGATACGTCGCCATGGTGGGCGTCTCCTGCGATGCATATTGTACCCTTCAAATTAGAAATGATATACATCTAGATTTATAATTGACGTCAAAGAACAAGTCAGACAGGTAAAATAAGACGACTCATTGCTATACCTTGTCATATGGAGTCCTGTCACTCGCAACTTGTCTGCAAACGCGTGATGACGAAAATAGAAATAACGAATGGAGTGTTAATTTTGAGCGTTAGTTCTTTTATTCCCGGAGTAGAAGGTTTCTGGTTAGTAATAAATTTATGTAAAGTCTGTATCGAGGAAGTGCTCTAGTGTATTTTATCTGCATGATCTGCTGAGATAAACACACGCTGTATGTCGGACAAAAGGTCTGTTGCTACGTAGAAATTCGGCAATCACAATAGAAAATTTGAAATAATCATGAATAAACATGATTGTCATTAACTGCAGTTAAAGTCGTCCATCTTTGTCAATTTCGATAAACAGGTCTTAATATTCAGCCAACTTTTTAGTTTCTGTAGATGAGAAAAATGTGTAAGATCTATAGATGTAACAACTGCGAATAAAAATTTGGGTTATTGAGTGAAAAGACATTATAGCTTGAGCAATAAATTTAAATTAATATAATTGTAATTGATTGATTGATATAAGTAAATTTTGCGATTGGAATGTGTGCTTTGATTAGGTAGATAAAGTTTGCATTCCTTTTATTTATTAACATTTTGTTATTTGTAGTTTATATGAAGTGCATTGTTGATAGTTGGGGTGAATGGAGCCCACCTAACGCGAATGGTATTTGTACAAGAAGACGTAAAATCATACAACAGCCTGTACTTAATTATAAAGGGTGTCCGCCTACCACCGAGACAAAATACGGTAGGTATCTGGAAGGACAAAATATACTAACAACACTAAGAATGTTCCAAATATATTCACGCATTTGTATTACCACTATCCGTTTGATGGACTATATTTTGACAAAGCTTTACTTGCCTTGCGTAGCAAATGCATTCATTTATAGGAACGTTGAAAAAATGGAATTAAAATGAAAATATATCTTATATATTCTTGTTTTTGAGTTTTGTACACAATTTTGCATCTACTGGTGGAATGTTAGTGATCGATGGTGTTCACAAGCCTAGTAGCTATTACTAAGAAACTGGCCCGAACACCAATTTATTTGGAAACTTGCGTGTTTGTCTCATTAGAAAACTTGTTAGGCCTTTCAATCAAGAAACAGTTTATAAGGAATATTAAAAGGAATGTTTTATTTTCGCAAAGCCTGTTCAATTCTTTAAATACATGTGATCGCTCCTTTTTGTGTCTGTAAGTGCATGTATGCTCCTCTGTAAATAGCAGAAGACAAACGTTATAAACACAGGAAACCCCATTTGCCTAATATAAGACTGAACATAAAACTATTTCTTTATTTTGTTTTGTACATTACATCTCATTAATAGGTAAAATCGACTGTCAGCTAGGTGACTGGGGTAGTTGGACAAAACCGTTTGGCTTTGGAACTATTGAACGAGTCAAGGTGATCAAACGCCGTGAAGTAGGAGGAGGGGCCGCATGTCCAGTGATTCGCGAGACAAAAAGAGCAGGTGAGAAAATGTGTTAGATAATTTTTTGTTTATTCAACGTATGTTGAATAAAGCCCCGTACTATTTCCCGCCAAATTTATTGGGAATACAGTTCTCGGTGTTTATCATTGATCATTAGAGAAAAAAGATTACACCACTTTATCCCGATTATTACCATATTTTATCCACTCTCGATAGTTAAATTTAAAATTTTTAATATGCTTGGCAAGCCTCGCAATTACAATTTTAAAATTTAACTATCTCTAGTGGATAAAATATGGTAATGAACGGGATCTTGTGGTGTAATGTATATTTCCCATGCGGCTTACCAGATTATTACTTATCCAGAGGAATTGTTATCCGTATTCGGTTTTATATCTTAGCATTTTCGTAATATGTGATTTGCTTAAGCAGGAGTGTATGAATTAAATCAACTATAGGAATACATTCTTTATCAAACAAAATATTCACATTATCCTTATCACATTATATTACGCTTGGATTACGTTCTATTAAGTACGAATCAGTGTTCTGTATTTTCAGAGTACTACACAAAACAATTGTTTCTTTTTTAGCCATAACGACAGAGAGAACTTCAGAAAATTTTGGAATGAAATTTGTTCGACCACCAGTTGAACCTAGAGATCTTGTCCTTCTAATTGATGGGTCTGGAAGTATTGGTGATGAACCGTTTGCTAAAGCTTTATCAGATCTTTCAGAGCTGGTTGGAATGTTTTGTCCGTTACAGGATCCGTTAAATCGGAGAGAAAATCCCAATACCCATATCAGATTAGCTGCTATTCAGTTCTCAACTCAGACTAAGGAGGAATTCGATTTCAATACATATAGAACAGTTAAAAGTGTACAAAGAGCCATCAGAAATATACATTACAATCCTGGGAAAACATGTACGGAAAGAGCCTTGGCCATGAGTGAAACTATGTTCAGTGTAGCCAAAGGTAAGGATAGTACATGTAACATGTAGTATTTCAAGAAAGGTATTACAATAATTTTGTTTTATTGAGGAAGTTAATGTTCGCTGCCTATATTTCTAAACGTAAAAAAGCAAACAAAACAAACATATGTATGAACTATTCAAACTTATTTAAAATTTCAGAATATATTATCAATATAACGAACTGAAAAAAAAACTGATGGCGAGGCATGACAATTAAAATAAATAAATACTAAATGGACTAAATCAACACTAGTGAAAGTTCTAGTTGAAAGATTAATTTTTATAGATTTATTACACAAAATTATTATTTCATTGATGTTTTTTATTGGCACTTAAATTTTATATAGTGACAAATCATTTTAAAAACCTACAGAAAGCACCTAGCAATATGAGATTCATTTAATAGGAATAAAATTAACTGAAATGGATCAGTAGGTTCTGTACCGTCACATTTAAAGCAAATAGTCCATGATATTGTCCTCGTAACATTTATATATTCTTTGTATTTGATATACCGGTAATTAGAACTTTTCTCTTACATGTCACACGTATAGACATTTAATAAAATTGTTAATTCTTACAACTTATCTAAATTCAACCAATACATAAGATGAAGATCTTTGTGAAGTGTAAGGTTATATATGATAGTGATACATGTTGTACGAGTTTTAATTTTGTCATTAAAAAACCATTTAGTTGGGGGTTGGTGTGCCATAAAACCGGTTAAACCTACCATTTCTTTTGAAATTCCAGTACAAAGTCAGGAATATTGCAGCTGACAATTTCTCGGTGGTTGTGCACCTCCTTTGTCGTTTTGGGCTTTGGATTCGGCTCTTGAAAACTCTGTACCCTTTTTTGTTTTTACTTCCTTTTGTATAAATGGTATTGATGATTTATTAAAAGCATTTTGGAACATGCATTATAATGCAAGTTCATACAAAGCTTTCGCGCCTTTATTATGCTGAAGAAAGAATTATTTTCATAGTATTGACGAGGGTATGAGTTGTTTTTGCTAATTTTTGTATGTCAGTTATCAGAAAGCAGAAATACATGTACAATGTTTAACAAATGTTGTCTTTTTTTGTTTATTATAACAGGCATGAGACGTTATAGTGGTGTTAAAAAAGAAGTACTTTTGCTTACTGATGGCTTGTATAATTGTGGGGATGACCCGGAAAGAATTGTAGTTGAAGCAGCGACTTCCTTGAAGAAGGTAGCTGATGTTTATGGCATGATGATTGGCATTTCAACAGAAGATGGCCGACAAAAATTGTCAAAGATTGTTTCAACACCATTAAGAGATCACCTTTTCGCAGTGGAAGACCTAGGACAATTTTCAAAACTGGTTATATACTTAAAACAACTTATTCAAAACGGCACTTTGAAGTGTGTTCCTATCCAAGGTCCTATACCAAAATAGAATTTCCTAATCTAATTAAAATTATATCAACCAATTGTTTCTCACAACATGGCAGATCTAACAACAACACATTCTACTTTAGGTTCTGTTGACCTTTTCTACATCCTCCGGTTTTATCTCCAAGTTCAATGCTTCAAAAATCCTGGAAGCTGCAGTATGATTGATTGATTTGATAGGTCATCAGAACAGAAAGAAGAATGGAATGTTGTTAAATCTACCATGCAGTGAGTGTATTAGGAACAATTTGTAGATATAATTCTACATGTAATAAGGTTCATGTTTTGTCAGTTGACAAAGTTAGATGTAAAATGGAGTTAGAATTGAAATATATAGAATATTAAACACCAGTAAAACTAATTTGTTTCTTTCTTTTACACATTATTACAAATGTTGAGTCCAATATTTGATGTGGAACTACATTTATATACATCGAAGGGTACTATCGAACCTATTGTGCAACTATTTTTTGGACTCACAGCCAGGTTCATAGATGCTTAACTTCAATGACCTAATGACTTAACTGTTTTTCTTTCAATCATTTTAAAACTAAACCAAAAATAATTAGACAAAACATTACAATTTTTGTTATAGATAAGCCATGCTCTGGTGCAATTTTGCAATCCAAATAGCCATCACTACTTAGTTTTAAGCAGAATTTCCCTGTTTAATTTTTAATAATGCAAGTTTTGATAAAGATTGATTTCGAAAGCCCGATCACAACGCCCAGCAATGATTAAAAAGAACCTAGTCAAATGTATCACCTGTAAGTGAGGCCGCCGATAAATTTATGACAATTCAATACCATATACTTAATGTTTGATAGTTTGATACTTGAAATAGCAACTCGTCATGATTTTCATTTACAATAATACAAGAAAGCATACTGAAATTTTTGAATTAAAGTTTAAATAGAGATAAATATCTTGCACTTCTGCTATAGCTGTCAAATTTTCCAGAACCCCCAAAAATAAGGAACCACTTTAAACCGGCCCTTTTTGTTTGGTCCCGATGGCAGCCCGTTTCTGAAAGGTTCAAATGCATTAGTAATTTAAGATTACAACCTGGGTACATGTATCACTTTACAGCATAGCAGATCAAAAAAACATAAGATAATCGTATATTCAAAACCTGCAATGGCCGGAAATAAAATAACTATCCACAGTCTACAAGGGAAAAACACAAATAAAAGACAACGGCAGTAGAATACAGAAGGAACTACATTTTTGTAAGGAGTGGAATTTACAAAAATCGAAGTCCAAAGACATGGCCAAAATGAGGACAAAGAAAACAATGACGTAATTGAGAGGAACTCGTGATAGCTAGACTAGATGCTTTGTTTTGGGTCGTTTTAACCTGGATATGGGATGTTGTCTCCTTGACATTTACCCCATTTCTTTTCTTTTTCATATTGATACCGGTAGTAATAAAGGCTACTTGTACGTTTAAATGTGAGTTTCACTGGTTGGCAACACGCTTGATTGGAAACATTTTTCCAAACTAGGACCAGGAATGGTGTTTAGTTCAAATGCAAGATATAAGAATTATGATCTAAGATATAAGAAGAATGGTTTGGTGTAAAGTAAGTGAGAACTTTCAATGGGTAAAAAGGCATGACAAACCTGAAATTCGCAAATATTAAAGGATAATATTACTTGAATTTATTGAACAGGTTGTAGGTAATTTCGCCATGATTAACCAGTCAGGTCAATTAAATAGAGTAATAGTTAACTTGTATTTGTGTTTTTTTTAAACATTAAATCAATATATGAAAAATGCCATTTAATAATCTTTAATTAACATACTTCGTTGTTTTATTACATGTTGAAGTTTTCAGTCTATGACAGATATGGTAATGTTTCCTAAATCAGCATTGGTGTCGCATGTATCGCGATCACAAATCCTAATTTCTTAATACAGATACTTCGGTATTTAGTCATTTGTACCACTGGGTCGATGCCACTGCTGGTGGACTGTTAGTCCCCGAGGGTATTCACCAGCCCATTAGTCAGTGCTTCCGTGTTGACCCGAAAGCCGATTCTATTTGAAACCTTACAATATCTAAAGTTTTGTAAATTTTGTTGAAAACTAAGGAGTATCTCCCTCAGGCAAAGCTCTGTCCTTAGCTGACTTTGGCTTTACATTTAAATCATATTGGTTATTTGTTCTCTATCAGTTTTTAAACATCTTTGGGGTTTTTGGTCTTCCAAACGTTTAGATTTTATCTGCACTGAAGAGACATGAGTTGTCGAAATGCGCATATGCATAATTTAAATTCACAGAAACTTCGGTATTTATTCATTCTTATCAAATATCATACTGCTATTTAGAATGACGTATAAAATTAAACCAGGCTTTCCTTGAGGAAGATATTTAAAGCTTGTGAATATCAATAATTCGGATATGTAAAGCTTTCAAAATATTTAGCTGATAGACCCGAATTTTTGATTTGTCATACAGGATAATTTTCCAGACATGTTTAATAACTGCGGATAATTTGAGAAAAAAAAATGAAAAGGTTTTCTGTCTAATTTGTTAAAGTTTGGGATTAAGTCTATAATATTGATAATCAAATCACTAGTTACTCACCAATCATCAAAATTGCAATGATTTTATTCAGAACTGCAGCATATTCGAACGCAATATATAGAGCAAATTGAATACAGATTTTAAGTTAAGCCTTTTGTACAGATAGACTGTCTATGTAAGCCGTGGTCCAGGTGAGCGACGCATGCTAGTAAGAACCTTTAGTAAATTTGATTAAAACAATCAAGGTCTTGTCCACAGACCTAATAATGAATCACATTTTCATGAAACTATTTTAGTGTTTTATCTGTATTGTCCAACAGTTTGCATATAAACCATTCACAACTAATTCGCTAATATTGTGCCTGTAGTTTCTATTGCAATTATGCCAAGAGAGCGAAATTACATACACCAAGGTTATCGTCAACTACATATTTTAAGAGGGTGTGAATGGGGGTACTATTTTGACGGTTAACGATAAAAATAAATCAGTCATATGTCTACGTTAACGGTAGGACATTTAGAACTCTTTCACGAATCGCACTAGCATTTATTTGGCGATTAACGTTAAAAATTTGATCGATTAAGATGTTAACAGAAGAGGAAAAGGGCCATTTCACGGTTAACGTTACAGTCGTCACCCTAATATGACAGACCTTTAAAATGTTTCTATTTCAGAAATAAGAATAGACATTTTTGAGTAGATCCAGAGTTATTATCGAACTTGCTTACACATTCTACGCCAATGCCGGACTTTTCATGGGCAGTGTGACGGGTCAACGCTTGGAGTATATCATACTTACCATTCCAAACCACTTGGTTATACTTAAACTTATTGTAGGGGTTCACAATGCTAGTGCCTTAGTTTTGTGTTTTTTTTTTTGTTCATTGTGTTATTGGTTTTGTCATTTTTTCTCAATTTGTGTAATATGATTTTTTTTTATGTTTTGCACTTTTCCTTTATTTTTGTTATTGTTATTATCATCCCCATTTCTTCATCCGTTTACTTCGGTATTCCTTTGTCGATTTATGTCATTGCTAAAACATTTTTATATATGAGATTAAATTGTTGTTCCAATAATTCAAAGCGAACTGATGATAACTGAAGTGGAAATCAAATATGATCATATTTCCACACCATCACGATAAATAATTAGTAGACCATTACAAAAATATGATTCAAGTTCATTATATTTTTTCTACAAAGAACCCATTAGGGTCATAATCCATTGGTATAGCACAGCGCATGCGCATTTCAGTGTTCGACGTGCATATTTTTTTATTTTGATCCTCATGTGTAACAAAATACCACAACAGGTATATGTAAATAGTTAGTATTGTCATACTTGGAATAATGTCTTCCTCCAAAAAGTGTAGATGATAATTTAAATACAAAACGACTGGTCGTACAAACCATATAATAATAATAATTATTAACGTGACATTTATATAAGCATTCTTGTTTTCCATGCAAAATGTACACGTGTCATTGGTTAAGGTTTCATCTTGCCTGTCACCAAGACTTTCTGTAAAGAGAAAAATATTGATAGACAAATACGCTTTACAAACTTCAAAATCACAAGAGGATACCGCAATTATCGATTGACTGTTGTTGAAATCACACTTTGCATCATTTAAGCTATTTTGTATATTGCTTTCTTGTTAAATATTGAGACGGACTTACACAAAACAAAATAAAATATCGCATGATGTGGTAGAATTTAACAACATAAGCACAAAATTTGAAATTTTCACTAGCATATCAGTTCATTTTGCCATGTAAATCTTGTGACATGGTAACAAACTGTACATACAACTCGGTCAGTTGGACAATTTGTTTTTGTTTAATATTTATTTTTTTGTAATTGTTCGTGAAATAATGAGTCTTCACTCATTACATAACTTGCCCCAAAAATACCTAGTTGTTAGTAATTAAATATTTATAAACTTTTCCATTTTATACGATACTAATTTAGCTCAGCTCAACAGTTAAAGAGTTATATTATACTTCACGCAAATTTCCTTAATTTTGATTGGCTAACCATAAGGATGGTATTTTGGTATACCACCCTTCTGTCGAGTATACTGTCCGCTCTAATTGTACAGTGAATGTAATTGTGCATATAATTTTCGGATGGTATACTACATTACCACACTCAGAAAGAATATCATCCTCGATTACCGTCTCGTGTGATATACTTGCTTCTTGTGGTAATATAGTATACCACCCTCAATTACAGGCAGTATGTGTATAATACGTATTGAAGATGGTCGGAATTTTGAAGTAGTAGCAATGCTTCAAGAACCTGCATATGCAGTTTTTATGCTGATAGCGCCTTTGGGGAACGACAGTGTTTGAAGTGAGCTTAGCTCTTTCCAATCTGTTACTAGCTTCACTTTAACGCCTTTTACATCATTTGTTCTTTCTAATTTTTTAAGATATATTTTGTTTTTTGTTTTTTTTTTTTTTTTTTTTGGGGGGNTTAAATATTTGTTTGCTGTGCAGACTTGGATTTACTGTCATTTGGTATTTTTGTTTAAGATGTTATACGCATAAATTAAATCATGGCCTCTTCCCTATCAACCCGCTTATTATTCCGGTAACCTAATATTAGATGATAGTTGGTGCTGGTATGGATCGAAGGTTGATATCTGTGCTGATATCAAAAAGTCATGTTTTGATCGTCAAAATTACAATACCTGGGCTTATATTGCTATGTCAAAACGAGGCAGGCTGATCTGGCCATATCAGATCGGGTATGTTGATATGGACTTTTAACTTCCGGCTACATCGCATATGCAAAGCAAAACATATCTGTGCGAAGTATATACATGTAATAATAAGGTATGAAGTATTAGCTCTTTGTTTTTACATACATATTTATCATTACATACATACCTTGTGTATTGGACAATCTGATATTGAAACAGAAAACCAATGTTGCCGGTCCATATATCAATATATATTCCAAAGATAAAGGTGTTGAATATGGGAGATATATTTGGGTTATTGTGCTATTGCACGGTTTCTGTACAAATCTATCTTGCATTTCGTCTGCACAGTTTCTGCAATGCGAACACTGCCGATAGGTAGGTATCCGACTTAATAATATTGCTACAAATATAAAAATCGTTGAACACAGAATATAGAGCGAAACCGTGTTTATTTTCCTTTTAGAATAAAATGTATTCAATGCAATTACTGCACTAATTAGGAACAATATCGTCGGCACTATACATATATCTGTTACAAACGTATTTACTAAAACTTTGCCGTGTATTGTGACTATCCATTGAAAAGTGCAAAATATTTGATGAATAAATCCGATTGTTAAAATTGAATACAACTGAACTGAAAATTTGTGTATAAAGACAGCCCTCGTCGTTTGTATCCATGTTCCAAAAATTATAGTCAAAGCCAAGACTGAAATTTGAAACAATTCTATGAAATTTTGAAACAATTCTATAAAATATACCATGGTATTTTAATCTATGCCCACTTTAAGCTAAAGGCTATACTCAGCTTCTACATTTACAATGTATTATCAATAAACGTTAAATCTGTCCTTATTCTCTTGTTACCTAAACCTGTTTAAAAATATTTTTAAACAATTATGTTGAAGAGAAATCAGATATGATTATTTATAATTGGTACACGAGGCCGTTTAAATAAAAAAGAACAGATCGACTTTAAAGTTGATCTACTTTACAACCTATAATGAAGACAAGGTTCACTGATCAGCAATTAAAAGTTGTTGAACTAATATTCCTTGCACCAATACGAGAATAAAATAATATGAAAGCATCTGATGTTTTTGAAGGGGTGGGTATGATTTCTAGACAAAATAGCCTGCAGATCTAGATAATGCTGTTAAAACCAGTGTTTTCTAATATTTTACAACGAAAACATCGTTCGTACAGTTAAGGGGACGACTATTTGATTTTAAAAGGGAGGGCTTGGGCGATTTTGTCAATAAATAAATAAATCTTGGTACTAGCGAAAATAAATTTTCTAATCCTACTTCTTATGAAAATATTACTTTGGATTTGAATAAACATTTTTTGTTATTTTGGTTATTGGTAGACCAAATGTTTTGATTGTATCTGGTCTGAACAGTCAAACGTTGTAGCAATAACCATAGTATTTTTATCACCTGTACAATTCATTATGTTATAAATTATACATTATTACTTTATTACTTTTTGGGTTAGCTTTTTGAGGTCTTATGAGCAAAGTCGCCCTGTGAAGATTGCATTATAAGCAAAGTCGCCCTGTTTAGGTGAAAACTCGACCTATTTAGATTTCGTTATGAGCATAGCCGCCCTATTTCAATTGTGTTATAGGCAAAGGCGCCATGTTTAGATAGAGTGAAGCTTGAAAGCCGACTGAAATACTAACTGAAACATATCGACAATGCTAACTATAGTTTAAGGGAGTTCAAATTCCCCTTTCCTAATTGTGTATTGTTTTAATAATCCTTTTGTAGACTTATCCGATTAGTAATGATATCTTCTGTTTCATTGTTAGTTTTATTGGTAACTAGAAAGCATAACTAGCATAGATTTTTCTATTACTTGTAAGGCTGCAACGAATATATACATACATAAATAACAAAATACTGACGTTACTGCATCTTGATTTAAGCAATATTTACTGTGATATACCAATATAACTTATACTAGTAAAGTTGAAAGGAAAACACCGTTTGAAAAAAAATAGCTAATTCTGGAGATCACATATGCCCTGCGTACATCAAAGCTAGCAAGATTGTACAGAAGGATATTTGAAATGTGGAAACTCTGACTTATCACCCTGAAAGGAGTATGTATGATAAGAGGCATATTTTATTTAGTTATAGGGAAAGACAAGACATATTTTGTTAAGAACCACACCGATTCAAACAAGAAGTACACTGATACTGACGTAATCAAAATGTTAGAATGGAGATCGTGTTTTCCAACAGACAATAGGGATTCCTATGGGAACAAACTGTGCGCCGCTTTTAGCTGACCTTTTCCTTTACTCGTACGAGGCCAAGTTTTTACAGGGGCTTATTCAAAGAAAACAAAAACATTTAGCCCAGTCCTTTAATTTCAGCTTCCGCTACATAGACGATGTACTTTCTCTTAATAATCCTAAATTTAAGGAGTATTTACATCAGATCTCTCCAAATGAGCTTGAAATGAAAGAAAAAACTGAAACACCTACTTCAGCTTCGTACCTAGATTTTTTATTGTATATTGACGAAGATGGACGTTTGAAATTTAAGGTATATGACAAGCGTGATGATTTAAATTTCCCCATTGTGAACTTTCCCTTTCTTAGCAGCAATATACAGCCTACCTCTCCAGCCTATGGAGTGTCCATTTCACAGTTGATTCGTTACTGTCGAGCATGTAGTTTGTACAGTGATTTTTTTAACAGAGCAAAAACACTGTCCCAAAAGCTGCTAAGTCAGGGATTTGTTCAACCTTTATTAATTTCATCCCTCAAATTCTATGGCCGTCACCATAGCATCATTGAAAGATATGACGAGTCAGTATCCCAAATGAAAGTGGACATTTTCAGCTAGATTCACGTCTTTCCGGATTTGACTACCGACTTTGACATTTTCCCGGACTGAATCACTCACAGTGTGACGGGTGCTGTTAACAGAGCAGGACATGCTTACCCTTTCGGAGCACCTGATGTCACTCTCAGTTTCACTGGAGTTCATACTGGGAGTGCCTTTGTTTTGAATGTTGTGATTTCTAATTCTGTGCTTTGTGTCTGTCTAACGTCATTGTTTTGTGTCTGGCGCCATTGTTAGTTATGTTTGTGGAACCGATTTGTCCTTGTTAATGTTTGAGTACTAAGATTATTTCAAAAAACATTTCAAAAAATTTTGCCATGATACAGTTTGAGGGTTAGAGAAGTAACGAATATCGTGGATTTTTATTGGTTATGTCTAAGGGTTAGAAAATGACATTAACCAGTCCGCTACTAAACAGATCTTTCAAAAACATATTTGCCTCACTTGCAGTGTGACGGGTGCTGTTAACAGATCAGGACATGCTTACCCTTCCGGAGCACCTGATGTCACTCTCAGTTTCACTGGAGTTCACACTGTGAGTGCCTTTGGTCTGAATGTTGTAATTTCTGTTTCCGTGCGTTGTATCTGTCCAACGTTATTGTTTTTGCGTCTAACGTCATTGTTTTCTGTGTTCTTGTTTTTGCCCTGTCTTTGGACTTCGATTTTTGTGAATTTCACCCCTTTGTTCCTATGGTATTCTACTGCCGTTGTTTTTAATTAGAACACAAAGATATAAAATATAATGTTGCTAATATGCCTCCGTATTTGAATGTATGTCTGAGAGATTTAAACAAATGAAGTATATAATGAGAAAGACAACTTTGCAAAAAAAGAATCCTACTTTCAATAAAAACTCAAGGTCGATCAACACCACGACAGTGGAATCCCGAAAGAACAAAGCACAGGCTTACATAAATTAAAAGTCTAGAGAAAAGGCAAAAGCGAGAACACCAGAAGACGGAATACAAAGAACACTTCACACCAACAAAACACGTGAACACCACAAATAAAACACGTATGCTAATATAAAGCACTAATAGTGTAAACTCTAAAAACCGGAATGACAATAGGTACACCGGCAGGGTAAGCTTGCCCTGCTCTGTCTGTATACAGCACCTGTCACACTGTCGTTGTGTCAATCGAGAAAGGAGTCAAAGTCGGTAATGTGTAATCCGAGAAGACCGTGAATCTAGCTGAAAGTGTCTGTTGTCATTAAAGAAACCAACACTTCATATCTATCTGTGATGTCGAAATGACAACCATAGAATTTCTTAATATAAGAAAGTAACAAAGACTAAACATATCCCTGACTTAGCAGTTTTTGTGGCAGTGGTTTTTTTCTTTTCACAAAGTGACTGTATGAAATACAAGCTCAATAATATAGAATCAGTAAAATATAATTGTAGTTATTTTTTGCTCTAAAGACGACCATTCTGATAACATCTATCACAGGTCAGCAATATAACACTGTTAATGTTATATTCTCTGGCTAAACTTGATATGATATATTTTTTCTTGTTAATTGTTAGAAAATTTGATCACTTGACAGCCGATTGTATTTGGAACCTTGCAATATCTAAATTTTTGTAAGTTTTGTTGAAAACTAAGGATTATCTCCCTCATGCATAGCTTTGTCCTTAGCTGATTTTGGCTTTACACTTAGATCATTTTGGTTATTTGTTCTCTATCAGTTTTATCATCTTTGAGTCAATGGTCTTCCAAAAGTTTAGATTTTATCTGCATTGAGGAGACATAAGTTGTCGAAATGCCCATATGCAGAAATTAAATTCACAGTAACTTCGGTATTTCGTTATTTGACAACCTTATAAATATGTTTTGATCTTGACATCAAGTGTGCAAAAGTTCCATGGCGGAAAATTTAAATTTTGTAGAAAAAGTCGTAGAACTAAAGAAATGAAATTTATAAAAAATGTTTTAGTGTATATAATATGTTCTGGAACAGAATACTCTTCTGTAAATTTTCTCAGACGTTTTGCCATGGACCAAATTATTTACGTTCTTTACATGCTGAAGTAACCTTATTGTGCATTATTTTGACATAAGACGTTTCGAAATAACGACTAGTGTCATACGCGTGGCTGCAGATTCAACTTTTCCATAGTATCGGATTATACTTTTGTTTTTATACTCTTGAATCGTCGTGTTGTTTGATCCTAATTTGTGTCTAGTTACATCTGCCCTGTTTGGCTATATTGATCGGCTTTGATTTTTATTCTTCTTATTGATATGCCACGGTTTTACATTTAAAGGAATGCACGGAATGCA
Source organism: Modiolus philippinarum (assembly GCA_002080025.1). Classification (NCBI taxonomy): domain Eukaryota; kingdom Metazoa; phylum Mollusca; class Bivalvia; order Mytilida; family Modiolidae; genus Modiolus; species Modiolus philippinarum. The sequence goes on along the minus strand of MJUU01046248.1, from coordinate 657 downwards.
TACCTTAATAGGGTCCTCTTTTAAACTATGGTGCCTCTGGTGGACTTCTTGCTGAATGAAGGACTAAAAAATAAAAAACCTTGAAGGGTATGACCTACGAAAGACTATTATTTACAAATTTTGAGTGGTTTTAAAGGAGAAGATCTTAGAGAAGATCCTAGAAAGCATTTCTAATTTGGTCATTATTTAAACATGGTTGATGAGATACGGATACAAATATTATAAACTTTGATGAGTGCCCTGTGTTTGTCTATATGTTGTAGTTGTCCACTAGCTTAAGACACTAGTGCTTTTGTCGGGCAAAGGATGACAGTGATTGTAAAAGCACTTTGCCAGTTTAATTGATGTTTGTTGACAATCCTGCACCCATGACCAAGAAAGACATGGATGTAGCGTTGCTCGACAATTAGCAAAGAATTCCGCTTAAACCGGTGCTAGGGGTCGTCTTGAACTTACTATGAGGTATGAGCAAAGCTCATTGTTGAAGGCCTCATGGTGACTTCAAGATGAAGAACAACAATAAAAGCGTTGTTCCTTTGCTTGTTTTTTACCATGTATTTGTTGAGAGTTTGTCTCATGTGCATTTACTCCATATCCTTTTATTCACCATTTGAACATGACCACCTAAGGACTACTGTGATCCAATCTGGTTTAAAT
>MJUU01046247.1:8894-21937 GCA_002080025.1 Modiolus philippinarum | reverse complement strand
GTACATGTCAGTCTGGCAGGTGACTTTTGTCCTTGACCTCAATTTCGCGGTCTAGTGGCCACATTAAGTTTTTCTGCTTAAGTCCATTTCTCAATAACTAGAAGTGGCAGGTTGATAATATTTGGTATGTAGGTTGGTCTTGGGTAGTACATGTCAGTCTGGCAGGTGACTTTTGTCCTTGACCTCAATTTCACAGTCTAGTGAGCATGTTCACTTTTCTGATTAGTTCACTTAAATTTTACATCAATTTAGAGTCCAGCAGGGACAGGCGAGACATCCTTTAGGGTCATCACTTGTTATATTTTATTTCAAAAACTGTAATAGATAGAGGTAAGTGTAAATTGGAAAAATGTTTAGCATATCAAGATCTACATACTCTGAAATTTTGAAGAAAATCCAAAGGCCTGTGTAGGATTTATTGACTGTTTTTTACCATTTTTTCCCAATGCCATATGGTTTATTGGTTATTTCCCTTTAAATTCTATGTTCGAATCTTCTTCAGTTAACTTTTCTCTTTTAAGCTTTAGAGAAATTCCCTGCTATCACTTCATTAAAAACAATTATTTCTTCCATAATTAAGATCAAAAACTGTTTTTGTGCACATTTCTACAATTTTTTTGCAAAAATACTTTCTTAATCTTTACCTTATTTCATGTCATGATAATTTTGCTATATAAATGTATTGATGCATGCAGGGATGTTAGTGTTTGATTGCTATATACTTTACTGACATAAATGTAGAAGCAGTTTCTCAGCTTCATAGATTGCATAATTTTATTATTAAATAAAGCTTAAGTGAGCAGTTGATGAAATTAGCCTTGAGAACTGCTGCATGGATTTTAACAGAACTTGGCATGAATGATGCTTATGAGGTGCTGACTAAGTGACTTTGGTGCCTATATGTTATCCAACATGGCCATCTGCTGGGAACTTAATTTATTACTCGACTGTATGGAAAGAGCAATTAAAGAATTTTTTATCTGAAACAACTTGGCTAGTTAGAATAAAACTTATAATGTATCTTAGATGGTCTCCTTCAAAACAGATGTTCTTCAAGTCTGCACCTTATGCTAATTGGCTACCAATGGGAAACATAGTTTAATATAGGAGTACATTCAAAGATCTTCTTCTTTAAAACCATTTGGCCAGTTGGAGATAAACTTTGGCAAAACACTTAATTTTCTTTAAAATTGTGTCCTGCAGATCCATCACTTATCAAAGATGGCATGCAATAGGGGAAATAGTTAATTAAAGTTGAACATATAACATAAATGTTTATTTACATAGCTTGAAAATGAGACCCTTTAACATATAAGTTTACTTGAAGTTATGTATTGGCAAGGTCCAGGTGAGCGATGCAGGCTCTTGAGAGCCTCTTGTTATTAGGTAATCATGCAAAATATTGAACCTTTACAGCAAACTCCTTTTCTATAAAGGGGAGATAATTTGTATAGAAATAATAGAAAAAAGCAAATGCTATAAAAAATCAGTTTTTCACCATTTATTCAAAAGTATGTATGGTGACTCCCAATTTTTTACATTCTATTCAAAGGCAAGTATATTATCTAATAATCTACCAATTTGTTTAAAATTCTATGTGAAGCAACTAAAATAAATTAAAATGTTGTTAAAATTCTCTAATTTTCCCCATCATTTCAATGAAAATAGCTTATTTACATGATCATCATGATGGTTTTCATGCTTATTTGGCTGGTGACCCCAATTTTTAATTTATTTTTGTACGCTCTAATAACAAATTATAAGTAATGAAAATATCAGAAAATTCTTATACCCTCGTACTACCTTCAGTGGTTTGATATTTAAGTGTAAATGAATCTATGTCCATATCTAGGTCAGCTTTGTTTGAAATATTCTTCTTATGTTGATTGTAATCTATGGAACATTTATACTATCGTAGAAATTAAAAGTGCAGTTTGTATGGAGAAATTGAACCCAAAGAATGCATGAACATCAGAGCAAAAAGATGTTTTAGTGAATTACACCCTTTGATTTCCATCCAAATCTGACAAATTTTGGACAGATGTAGTTCCAAAAAAAGATATTCTACCAGTTATATTTTCATACATAAAGATACTTACCAGTTCCGGCATGCCCCAGTTTTATTGTCTCGCCCGCGACGAAAGTCGCGTGAAGCGAGACATATGCGTACAAAGTATGGCGGCGGCGGCGGCTACGTAAACTTTCATGATAAGTTTTTGTGATTAGGTCATTTTCTCAGTACCTATAAGTGGTAGGTCAATAATATTTGGTATATAGGTTGGTCTTGAGTAGTACATGAGAGTCTGCTATATGGCTTTTTGTCTGTGACCTCAATTTCATGGTCCAGTGAACATGTTAAGTTTTTGTGCTTAGTTTAGTTTCTTGGTAACTTTAAGTGGTATGTTAATGATATATGGTATGTAGGTTGGTCTTGGGTAGAATATGATAGTCTGCCATATGGCTTTTGTCCTTGACCTCAATTTCACGGTCTAGTGAGCATGTTAAGTTTTTGTGATTAGGTCATTTTCTCAGTAACTATAAGTGTTAGGTCAATAATATTTGATATATAGGTTGGTCTTGAGTAGAACATGACAGTCTGCTATTCAGCTTTTGTCCTTGACCTCAATTTCACAGTTCAATGATCATGTTAAATTTTTGTGCTTAGTTTAGTTTCTCAGTAACTATAAGTGGCAGGTCAAAGATATATGGTATGTAGGTTGGTCTTGGGTAGTACATGACAGTCTGTCATATGGCATTTGTCCTTGACCCCAATTTCATGGTCTAGTGAGCATGTTAAGGTTTTGGGATTAGGTCATTTTCTCAGTAACTAAAAGTGGTAAGTCAGTGATATTTGATATATAGGTTGGTCTTTGGTAGTACATGACATTCTGCTGTATGGCTTTTGTTTGTGACCTCAATTTCATGGTCCAGTGGTCATGTTAAGTTTCCCAGTATCTATTAATATAAGGTCAATAATATTTGGTATACGGGTTTGTCTTAGATTGAACACGACAGCCTGCTATTTAGCTTTAGCCTTTGACCTCATTTTCATGGTCTAGTGAACATGTTTTGTTTTTCAGTATCTATCAGTTGTAGGTCACTGAGATTTGGCATTTTGGTTTTAGGTGATACATGACAGTGTGCTATATTGCTTTTTTCAGTTATCCTAATTTCACAGTCTAGGGAACCTGTTTAGTTTTCTGCTTTAGTCAGTTTGAGTTTTCACATCAATTTTGTGACCATGTAGGGACAGGCGAGACATCAATTCAGGTCCACACTTGTCTTTAAATAAGCTAAAAATCTTGCATGTGTTTTGTTTGAATTTTATATTATGCTTATTCTTGCACATTGTGATTTAATAGTCAAAGGCAACAGATGTGTCCAAATTCATGATGGTTGTTATTGCACTAATATTCTAACTCTATCCTGCAGCTGCCTTAGATGACAGTATTGTCATGCCAGCATTTTCACAGAAACAGTGTGTAAGCTTCAGATGTCCTCGTAAGTTGTATATAGCTATACCTAAAAGCTGCAATGCTGGGCAGATACTGGAAGACAAGTGTGGGGGTGCAGAGAGGATTTCAGTTTTCAGCAAAACCGATGCAACATATCCATTTGGACCAACAAGAGCATTTCACTGTTCTGTTTACAAAGTAGCTTCAAATGACTCAAGTGAACCAGTAAGTTGATATGTACTGTATAAGAAGCTATATTTATAACAAAAATATACTTCTTTTCAGAATAAAGTTTTTGACTACATAAATCATTGGAATGATCATTTTATAATTCATCTGACCGGATGGGTCAGTAAGAAGTATTGCCATCACTTGGCACCAGTCGTCCCTTGGGTAACTTTTCATATTTTCATTATCTCATCTGAAACCATTGAGGCAAATTCAACCAAACTTTCAAGAGATGATTCATTAAAGGTCCTTTACAAAGATTGCTCATTTTGTTCTAATCCAACAAAAACATGGCCACCAGTGCGAAACTTAATTTAATATTGAACCCATGGGAAAAATCATCATTTTCATCATTTACTCTGAAACTGTGAAAGCAAATTTAAATAACATAATTGGAATGGTGTATTGAAAATTCTTTACAATGATTGCTTATTTCTGTGATATTGGCAAAAAAAGGCAACCAGCATGGAACATAGTTTTAAAACTGGATCCTATGGGAAACTCATATTTTTGGCATAATCATTGAAGCAAATTCAACCAAACTCTACAGGAATGATGTTTTCGGAGGTCCTTTGCAAAAATTACTGATTTCATTCTTACCAAGTAAAAAACATGGCCGCCAGAATGGAACTTGTTTACCATTGAACTTTTTAGGAAAATAATCATTTTAATCATCTGCTCTGAAGCTAATTCAGCAATTATAACAAAACTGTATTGGAATCATGTATGGAAGGTCTTTTACAAAGACTGTTCATTTACAGGAATGTTGTATAAGAGGTCCTATATAAAGCTTGCTCTCTTTGTTTTGTTCTGACAAAAGACGTGGCTGCCAGCATGGAACATAGTTTAACTTTGGACCCAGGGGAAAGTCCTATTGTGATCCTGTTGTCTGAGACCCCAGTAGCAAATTTTACAAAACTTTACAGGAAGAACTTTAAAATAATTACTCATTTCTTTCGTATTCAACAAAAAACTTTGCCACCAAGGTGAAACTTAGTATAACATGAAAACTTATGGGAAAAAACATCATTTTCATCATCTTCTCTGACACTTTTGAAATAAAGGAGTAGAGCCACAAAGGACCACGAATGGCCCAGTATTTTGACCAAAATGGAACTATCACAATAGGTCACCATTTCCATCCATATGTTTCAAACGTTTCGTATGTGTTTCGTACTCGCATTTTGATGACTTCATAATGGGTTATGACGTTTGCCGTTTACGTAATATGGAGATTTTGAGAAAAATAGGTATATTTCCAACATATTTTCTCAAATTTCAGTTTGGCCACACCCTTCGACCAAAATATTTTTTATCTTCAATGAATGGAAAAACAATAATAAAAGTAAATTCCAATGAGTATATTTTGGTCGAAGGCTGTGGCCACTTCGAAAATTTAAACTTTTTGCAACTTCCATGATCGGTGAAACACAGGAGATATTAAATTTTTGGACATTGTAGCAGTCGTTTAACCGAAAACTCCACCTAGAGAGCATCTAAAATGATATGTATATTTCATCAAAATACGGAGAGTCAAATGATTAAATAAAATTCATTTCTAAAATGCGGTTTTTAAAGAAATCTATCTGCGTTTTTATGTATACTCCTGCTCTAAGGTAGGAGTTTAATGAATTACCCTTGTCTACTGTTTTCATTTTTCCTGTTTACCAACGTAGTGCATTTTTCTTATATTGTAAATGGTGATATGGAACCATTTTTGTCATGTTTTTCTATGCAATTATATATCAAAGCTACTAGTTTTTAGTGTGGCTATATCAAAACTACATGTATACACTTGTGTACATAGTATAATTTCGAGTGACTGTGTGTTTAACAAATTAAATGTGGTATGTGATATCGGAACGAACGGAGCTTATGTATGCAGAAATTCCGAGACTAAATAAAAAAAAATATAGATTACATATTACAAGGCAAATGGAATCTAACATTTACCAATGCATAATATGAGGTCTATTACGAGCGAAAGAATGCACAGCTTGCATAAGTTCCATTTAATATTAATTGTCAGTTACCGGCTCAGAGTAGAACTGGAATACATGTATATGGAATGTCTGAACAAAATCCGTATCGTTCTAGGCGTTTGCACTAACCAATGCTGGATAGACTGAAACAACACAACTATCAAAAAACCACAATAATATACTGCCAAAAATTGTTAATTTCGTAGTAAATGAAATGCTGTCTGAACAAAATCCGTATCGTTCTAGGCGTTTGCACTAACCAATGCTGGATAGACTGAAACAACACAACTATCAAAAAAACAACAATAATATACTGCCAAAAATTGTTAATTTCGTAGTAAATGAAATGCTGTATTAAATATGCCTTTGGCAGTTTAAAATTTTCACACTTAAAAAACACACCACCTGATAATGTTTTTAAGTGCATACATGTAAAGAAAAATCATTTTCAACTTGTGTATTCTCGTCTTGATGTTTCTACAAATCCGCTAGACTGATTCTGAAGATACTTGGTCATTACTGGTTTCTAACGGATATACTGTCACAGCTAAAAAATCAAGAATACTTGTTTAATCCATATAGAAATAGTGGAAATGATACTGGTTTTGTCACGCGACATTATAATTTCCAGCAGGATTGACAACTTAAGCTGACTGAGCCGAAACCGCAAGCATTTTCCAACTACTAATTTCTAGTATATTTTGTCTCGAGATTATTTTTGTCTCAAATTTGTTGTCATTCTGTTAATCATCATCCAAGCTCTTCGGGTTTTACACTTTATTTTCATTCTCATCAGTTGCCAGAAAAGTAAGGGAGATGGTTTGGTATAAAGTTAATCTCCGCCATGTAGGTGCACTGTATTACTATCACATGATTAGAGACTACAAAATACATCTAGAAGACCTGAATTTTTATTTAAGCATACCTTTAACTATAAACCAGCTCCTACGAAAACCGTTTTTCTGAGTAACAAAAAAATATACATAACTTACGAATTACGAGCCAGATTTTCACAATTTTCATGCAGAATTTAAAATTCAATATTTTAATGGTTTTCATGACCAAGTGCAAATGTAGCCAAAATGTAGAGGTAAAACTATAATGTATAATATTTGATGACAATTGTAACTGTTTCCCAATAATAATGGAAACTGATAAAGACGATATATATAGCAACACTCAATTTTGAGGTTCATAGTTCAACTTTTAATGTACTGCGAAAATTGGTAAATCCCGTACTCAAATATTTTTATGTTCTTTGAAACTAATTTACGTTGGCTAAAAATGTAATTTTGACGTCTTTTTGTTAATGATGGGGTTTACAGCTGGACAGTACGGTCATTCCAAATGAAGTGAGTAACTTCCGTAGCACATATTAATGCAATGTATAAGTTTTGAAACTACCCATAACAAATTTTCAAAAACTAAATTTTCAGTGTTTATCCCAAGTTTAGTTTAATAATAGTTTACTGCATTGAAATACAATAGGATTTGGCATCAGTTATACCAATTGAAATATACCATTCTTGAATCGTAGAAATTCATGACAGCATGGTAGATATACACATACAAAACGCAACTTTTAACATCAGAATATCTGAAATAAGTATAGGTTTATGAAAACTAGAAAAAGGTGATTTACTCATCACAAAAGATACGTCAGCCCCTATGCAATCCTAGTATTTGCAAGAATTTTCTCACAAAGCTAACTGAAGTTATTATCCGGAAACCAAAAAATAAGATTTTTTCTAAATCAAGGGCAATAACTCTGGAACGCAAAATCTGATCACGGTAAAAAACAAACCTGACCTGTATTTTATGAATAGAAACATTATCCCAAAATATTAAAAAAATTCCCTTACAGCAGACTCAAGTTATCATCCGGAAACGAAAGTGTGATGGACAGACGGATGGAAAGACGGACAAAAGGAATCTATATACCCCCACCTTTAAAGGCGGAGGTATAGGAAGAGTATAGATGGATATAAAAGCTAGCATACATCACATGGAAAAAATTGTTTATCTTACGAAAGTACGCATGTCTGACTACTAAAAAATTCAAATCATTTTATCACCCAGATTGTGGTCATTACTAATTTTTGCATAATGTTCACATCTTTGAATTTGTAAAAAGTTACATTTAAGAAGGAAATGAAAAGCATCCTCATAAGGATCACCACAGGGGGCAATCTGTGTAGTGGTAGTTTAAAATATGAATGGTTGCCATGGTGGTTTTCAGAGCACTACATTAATGTCTTCATCTGGTGTGAAGTATATTTAGTTTTCTGTCATCCTAATTATAATTTTGTGCTGAAATCAAAGTTAATTTGAAGTTTTTCTTTAGCAATGAAAGTAAACCATACCTTCAGCTTTCATGGCTTAAGTTATTCCAAAGGTTTAAAGGTTTACAGTAGATGGCATTAAGGATTATTCCTTAACTGTTAGTCTGCATATTGATATGACATAATTATCATTATTTCTGAGCATGTATTTATTTACAGAGGACTATTGACCAATGGGTAGCCAAACTTAGGGGAACTTATAAAGATTTGCATGAGAAACATTCTCATTAATTTTAAACTTAATTTACAAAAAAAGTATATAAATAAATATATATTGCATGTTTCCAAATAAAATAGGTTTTTTCGTACCAGGGCCGAAATCAAAATACTGAAAGTGTTTGCTGGTGGAAAAGAGACACATCCGCTTCTTTTACATCCTTTGTGGCATCACCTAGTACTTTTGGTATAGAACTTTTTTATTGCAAAATACAAAGTTTGGTTGCTTTCCTACACTTAAATGTATTGTCCGAATTTTTTTATAATGTGTTCAGTCGGCATGCATTGTTTGGGAGATTATTTAACACAATGCAGCTGAAGATTTTCTTTCCTGCAATTTTCTCTGTTTTCATGGGAACAATACGTGGGTTGACATGATATTTATGTTTGAACTGGACTCTAACTTAATTGTGAAATTGTGAAATTAACTTTGAAATTTTCCGACATTTCTGTCAAACCTTTTATTATTCTACCTTTACACATGATATTGTACACATGGAATACACAAAGGGGTTTGACACAACATTTTCCGTTGCTATGGTTACAGTACAATAGTTGTATCAGAATTGACTTACTAGACCAAAGTGTTAGTAAACTTTTTGATCCACTTTGGTTACTCAGCATGCTGGATTTAAGGGATAACTCTTTAACTTGGTAGCACTTTGAATGCAAAAATACATTTTTTCCCACAAAATTGCTCGTTGCTATGGCAACATTATGACAATCCTCAAGGACTTTTACCACTCAACTTGCTATTAAATCATTTGTAACATTTGCTCATTTTTAGTCAATCAGCATGCATGTTTTGCGAGAAAATATTTATGAAATAACATCTTTAATAAGCATTCTATACCTTTTTTGGTAATAAAACAGCAGTTACTATGGCAACGGGAGAACCAATGACATTTATGTTCGAAACAATTGAAATGCATTGTATGTAGCAATAGATTCGATGTATGAAGTTTTATAACAATTAAATTCAATGGAAAGAAGAGAATTCAAGGTGTAGATGCAAACTATAAAAACATCGTTGCCATGGCAACAGAGTATGTTCATTTTGTAGATTGAAGTAATTTTTGTGCAAATAATAGTTACCTCTATAAAAAGCACAAATACTGTCAAGATCTGACATTAGGCCGATTTTGGCCCTTTGTGGCTCTACTCCTTTAACTTTACTGTAGTGGAATGATGTATGGAAGGGACTTAACAAAGAATGGAAAGCAGGAAAACAGCAGGAAACAGTTTAACATTGGACCCTATGGGAAAACATTATTTTCACCATCTGCTATCACTAACAATGAAGGGATATGGGGTAAATGCAAATAAGACAAAGTCTCTACAAATACATGGTAAAAGCAAGCAATGGAACATAGCTTTAATTGTTGTTATTCATTTTGAAGTCAATATGTTGCCTTAAACAATGAGCTTTGCTCATACCTCATGACAATTTCCTTGGCTTTCTAGAACATGTCAAGTAATCTCTAAAACTTTGTTATCCATCTAAGTTAGAGTTTTTTCATCAAATTGAGAGTGTTTTCATCAAATTGTTTGTCATCTATTTTAAAATGGTCAATTTCAGATTCTGTGTTCAAAATACCACTTACAATGTCATCGTCTGACTTAGATTCCATGGTGATCACTATCTACAATAACTTAATTGTCCATTGTGACCCTGATTTGATCCAGTCTGTTGCGTATGTTCATTAGCCTCACAAGGGGATTTTACACCTTCAAAATATCTTTGATTTTGAATTTTACCAATAACTCAAAGTGTGAGGTTCTCAGTTCAGTCCATGTTTGACATAACAAGGACTATTAAATATTTCTTTGACTTATTTCCTCGATGACTTTTTTCACCTTTCAGCTGAAGGATATTATTCAGCATCAGTTTATAAAATAATCCTGTTTTGTCAACATTGAAAATATCACAAGCTTTGTAGTTTTTGGATTAGTGTCTATCCAAAGGATAGAATTCTATCCTATGTTACGTCGGGTAACCCGGGTGACCAACCTCACGCAATCAAACATTAGTGATCATACCCATGCTAAAAGAATCCTTTTCAGGAAACCTCGTACACATCTTTCTGATCTCATAAAAACTCTAACACTCAATAGTCTATTTTCATTGAACATTAATTTGATTGCACGAACTTTTCAACACTTAAATGGTGCCCGAATTCGTTAATTAATCACCGAATGAATTTCCCATTCATAAAATTTTGTGTGTAGATGTATGAATATGGAAGACCAATGCCTTTTTTGTATGAATGGCATAAACGTACTTCCCAGTGAACCGTCAATGAAACGATGTGGCTGTTTTGAAATAAATCATAAAAGAACAACGCATTGGAAATAAAAAATCAAATTCAGTAGCCTTCGAGATCAACAGTCCATTATTTACAATCTACGGAAGACGTAATGTTTGTTTACATTTCTAGTTATCAATTATCAATGAATGGAAAAGTACGGCTGTTCCACGTTGGCTGTTCCATAATACTTGTTGCGATTGCCATTTAGTGTCTTCTCCAAGGTCCGCGTTCGGTACACATGTAATGGCCAACTCAAAACAAATACTGAAGAAGTCGTACATCGGTAAATACAAACAGTTGTCAAGGTGCATATTCCGAAACAGACGATATTTTGCAATGATCGGGGTTGGAATTGACTAAATTCGAAATAGGATCAGGCAGGGGTGTTAATCTGTTGATTGCCGTTCGTCCAACAATGTTCAGTCTGGGGTGTTTGGTCAAACAAAAATTGAGATAATGTCATTTGAGTATTTACAATGCATAACAATGAGATAATTTAATTTCCAATTGCATGAGAATGTATATCATAGCGCGAATTGAGATGCACTGTTGCACAAAGAAGTTGGCACAGATCATCCTTTTCATGTCTTAGTGTGTTTCTTGGACGAATTATTATCTCCATAAAGAGAAGGGTATGGAATGCACCTTCCATATTTTGTCCCGTGTGATGTCACCACTGCATTATCAGGTTTTGTTCTATGACGTCGTGATACTGGGAAAATTCACGCACAAGAACAATTTTTGAACATGCGTGAAATACAACATTTCCTGCTAGTTACCTGATAGTGCAGCAGCGACACCAATCGGGATAAGCAGGATGGTGAATTCCATTGCTGCTCATGTATTGTCAGCATTCACAAACCTTTCATTCAGGTCTCTTCTTTAGAATTAAATTTCAAACTGTACTTGATCAAGATGATGCTGTCATTGTTTAGTCTATGTTGAGTGTACAGCAGGGAACCCATAATATGTAATATGTTTCTGGTATAAAATCAAAATTCTTTAAATATTTGTCTCTAATGGTTTGATTGCCATTGATTGGCTGGTGTGATCAAATGAAGATGGCCACCAGTAAATACTTGCTGACTGTCAGAAAGGCATGATGAGCAAAACATGGTTTTTGTACCTTTCTTGGTCTTGATATCATCATTATAATAAGACCCATAGTAAAAAATGAGTAATTATGCACGACATAGACAGGCAATTATTCATATCATACATGGACACTATTGGACAGTGTACATAAAATTTCAATCAATTAGATACTGATCATTGCCCTCATAGACACTAATCCACCAGTCCCTTTGGGACTTTGATTAACTAAACTTGGTAGTTTATTGCTTAAACAATCATCACAGATATTATACTAAATTGTACTACGTGTATTGGACAGGATGTCAAATTTTGACGTGATATCCTTTTTAGGCTGATTTTCCTTTTCCACACATTGAATGATTTCCTACTTTGTTCCTAATGAAATAATTGTTCTTTTTCTGGACGATGAAGCCATATTTGAACTAACATTAGAATGACAAAATCTTTATCTACACAAATCAATTGGTTAGATTTTAATGCTATAAAAATATATCACCAATTAATTACACATTTTGATCATTTGATATGTTTGGGTGGCATTTTTACATTGGTCATGTTGACCCTGTCCTTGATAAACTGGAGTTTTCTATGTATCGTGTGCGTTTTTGTCACATGTACATTCACTCCATATCCTTTCATTTTTATACGACCGCAAAAATTTTGCGGTCGTATTATGGTATGGCGCTGGCGTCGGCGTCTGTGGACAGCATAACTTTAGTTCTAGTGAATGGATTGTTATCAAATTTTAGTATGATGTTTGTTGGCACAAGCTTAAGCCCGGGTTTTAATTTCGCGTTCCCTGCCCAACCCGTTTTTGAAAAAGAGGCAAAAAAGGGGTAAAATTAGGTATTTTCGTGTCTGTGGACAGCATAACTTTGGTTCTAGTGGATGGATTGTTTTCAAATTTTAGTATGATGTTTCTTGGAACATTCTTGAGAAACGTTTTTTTCCTTTAGGTTTTTGCCCCACCCATTTCAGAATTAGGGCCAAAAAAGGGTTAAATGAGGTGTTTTCACATATTTGACTGTAGAATCTTTATTATTTATTGGATTTTGATGGGGTTTGTTTCAGTGTGCTCCTGAGGAAATTTCCAATCTGAAGTATGCCAACGGATTTCACGTAGCATGTACCACTCACGAGATAAATGGGGCCCAACAGGGGCAAATCTCAAAAAAAATATTTTTTTTATTTTAAGTCCGATTTTGATGCAGTTTTTTTCAATGGATTCCTTGCAAAAAATTAATATAGCACTTATTAGATTTTTGGTAACTTGTTTCCTTTCCCAGCTATGAAGGGCCGAACGGGGCCAAAATTGCGAATTTGCAGATTATGTAGAATTTTTATTTTTCATCGGATTTCAATGAGATTTTTTTCTTTGGATTCCTCTTGATCTAAGCTTTCAGTAGTATGTCAACG
>MJUU01046246.1:49656-60475 GCA_002080025.1 Modiolus philippinarum | reverse complement strand
CACCACATCTTATAGATCTATCACCATACCTTTTGTAACTATCACCACACCTTATTTATATAACAATTATTTCTATCAACACACCCTTTCGTAAATATCACCACACTTCATATAGCTATCATGACGCCTTATACATCTATTTCAGCATCTTATAATCTACCACCATATATCACACAACAGTGCTTAAATGGTCCCTTCTACAAAAGTTGCTTGCACATTTTGCAAGATAATTGGGAACAAAGTTTACCATGTAAATAAAATAACCAATTTCAGTGAAATTGCCATCAATACCTGTCCTTATATAGACATTTAACTCCTTGTATTTAGATATTCGTTCATCATTTATAGCATGCACTGTGCAGGGAATCTATACGTTTAATTTTCGAGCTTGTTCTTTATTTGTGAGGGAATCTATATACATTTTATTCGTGAGCTTGCGCTGTGAATGGAATCCTGTGAAGCCTTGAACTATGACCCATATCTTAAGAATAATTATGAAAGACTGTGGTCAAATGTTCTTACAATATACTTGGATCTTGTTCGGGACCAGTCGTAATTTGACAGAGGGTTGCTCAAAAGCTGCTTTGTAATGTTGTAACTGTTTAGGGACGTTTGTTCGAAATCTTTAATTTTCTACTGGTTATCTTCTCATCACTTGACGTCCCTTATCCGGTGAAAGACTGTAAAGGGAAGGCAAAATTGGAGCTAAACTTGGATACACTAGTACTTGAGACAACCTTTTGTAGACCCGTTTGGAATACATATTTCCCTTCATTATATATCTCAATTCAAATTAGAATAATTATGAAATTCAAGTACATCACATGAAAAGAGTCACAATGAACACAAACTATATTCTTAATTCTGTAAATGTGTGTGGGCATGTCCCGACAGAGTTAACGTGAAGATTGAGTTTAGCCACTCTTGTTGTTAGATATTTCAATTCACATGTGTAATATTTATCCCATGAACAAGAAGATTTCATCATCAATTTTGCATAATTTTATTAAATGCAAATAATAATACATGAAATATTAAAATAAAATAAAATCATAAATGATCTTCTAGATCTGCTTTTTTAAAATTACGCTAACTACGTCTTTTTATCAAGTGATAGTCACAGGAACTTGCTTCCGATCTAGAAAAAAAAGTTTACTATCCAACATGAATCTCGGAGAAAAAACATCGAGATTCATGTTGGATAGTAAACTTTTTTTTTCTAGACCGGGAGCAAGTCCCTGTGGTGATAGTAGATGCGCGTAAAGTTACAGATAAGTTCACAAATAGAAAGTCTGACAGGGTCTAAAAAGTCATTAAGCGTATCACAGAATTTTTGTTCTTTCATCTTTTTACCCCCGGGATATATGTTTGATTTCGCCCATGAATTTGTTCTATGTATAGAATGTTATAATTAAAACTTTAGTTTTAATATAAATCATGAAGTAGACACTCCCCTAGATTTAATCAACAGGCACTATCAACAGCAAACAAACTAGACACTGCGCACAACATTTCAATAAGCACATGTATTACATTGCAAGACGGGATCAGTGGAATATTGGTTGTTGTATCATATGCAACAGTAAAACAGAAGTACAGAATACACTGAGTCATTCTTCCGGAATTCATAGACTTTTATAGGACCGCTACGCATTTCTGTCTTCAGGAAGTTTGCAAATAAGACGGATGGATGAGAAAACGCTCTAAAATTAATACTTTTTGCATTTTTACCTATTCAAAGATTATTTTTATAAACCTTCGGACAACTGAAGCACTATATCGGTTAACTTATTATTGTTTTCATTGAAATAAATTATTTGATGTCCTTTTTTTTTCCTAATGCTATATTCATTCCCTGTGCACAGTCTGCAGTTCTTTTTTGTTGTATAAACAATTATTTTTGCTATGTTCTAGAACTCGGACGTTTCATGGGTATCCCGTTGTTTCATGATTTGTGTTATAGGTCTTCTATAGTTATAGATAGATATCAGTGAATCAAGTAATCAAAGTTCTATAGAATTATATTGTATAACAATTTTTCAACTGTAGAGTATCAAGGAAAACCCCTTCGGACAGAACCGGTACCAATTGGTATACAATGGAATACTGTACTCTGTACTCTGTGAAACTCTGATTGTTCAGAAGAGAAGTTTTGAAGGTGTTGTTATAGGTGTTTCGAGAGGAATATTGGTATGTTCGTTGAAAATTGTAAATATGAAACGTTAATGATCTAGGATACCCACCATAAAATGTATATATATAGTGGTAATAGTAACATATGATGTAGTGAAAAATATATAGGGTATGGTAAAAGATATAGTTATGTAAGGTGCGGATAGGTGTTATATAATTAGCGGGTGAATTATTCGATATATAAGGATTGGTGACAATTACATATGGTGTGAAGACAAATATATATACAGTGTAGTGATAGATTACCTAGTCATACAAAGTAATGTAATAATGATATATAAGAAAGGTAATAACTTATTTATAACTTAAACATGTGTACACAATGTTCATAGCTTTTATCTAAAATCATGTAAATTCTAAAACCTCAGGTTTAACTCCCTCCATCGTAGTTTTGTCCTTAGCTCTATTTGATAAAATTACTGATTCTCGGATTTAGTTTGGTTTTATGCAGTTTAAACATTTTTTTTTTTTTTTGGAAATTGTGGATGTCCTATATTTGGGTTCTAGTGCTGCTGATGAGGAATTAATTTCCGAAATGGCCATACAGCTCATAAAAATTATTGCAGTCGGAGTTAACAAATGTGTGATGGTCGCATGTTCATTTACTCCATATCCTTTTGTAAAATAGAAATATAAAGTGTGGTGATGAACGTATAAGAAGTGCTGATAGATATATACGGTGTGGTGATAGTAATAAAAGTGTGATGACAGGTAATGAAGTGTTATGATTCACGTTGTCTTAGTTATATGAGGTTATAAAGTGTGTGGTGACATGTATATAAGATGTGATGATAGATATAGCAGGCCGGGGGTTGATCGATTGTTAAGTGTAGTCCACGATATATTAGATGCGGTGATAAATATAAAAGATGTGATGGTTGTTTAAAAAAAAATGTTCTAATAGATATATAGGTTGTGGCGATATATATATATATATTATTAATTTGATATCGTTTGAGAAATTTAATTGGCGGAGAAGTGGTCACATGACTCCCTGTATAAAGTGATATTGCATGGCTATATCGCACGTTACTAAATATAGACCAAAATAATCTTTCATATCAGTAACTAACATAGAAGTATTTTATAATCAGATGAAATGAAATTTTACTTAAATAAAGTAAAATCTTTTTCTTTTGTGTGAAATTTATAGGATTTAAAGATCAAACTCAATTATATCTCCTTAAAGGTTTATACAACTGTATATGCATTTTTCTTTATTTTAAGTCTTTTTAGCTCTTTCTTGTAAATTAATAATATAACAATTACAGCATGTGTTAGAGGTCGATATCATGTTATATCGACCTAGAAAAGCATATCGACCTCGGATTTCATCCTCGGTCGATATGCATTTCTCAGGTCGATATAACATCATATCGACCTCGTACACATGCTATAATTGTATAATATATAAGGTGTGGTGATAGGTATATAAGATGTGGTGATAGATGGATTAGGCGTGGTAATAGCTTTACTAATATTAGGTGTTGTGATATATATTAAATGGATTACGATAGCTACAAAAAGTGATGTGGTAGTTATATTAGGTATGGTTATATATATATATAAGGTTGGGTGATTGATATGTTGTGCTACATATAAAAATTTGATTATAGAAACATAAGGTTTGGTAACAGATATATAAGACGTGGTGATAGCTAACAAGGTGTAGTGATATTTATATCAGGTGTGGTGATATATATTTAAGGTCTCGTAATAGTTATATTACGTGTGGTTATAGATATATAAGTGTTATGATAGATATATGAGGTGTGGTGATAGTTATAATAAGTGAGGTTATATAAGATATGGTGATAGATATATAAGATGTGGTGATAGATGTATAAGGCGAGGCTATAGCTATATTAAGTGTTGTGATAATTATATTAGGTGTGGTTATAGAAAAATGAGGTGGTGTGATAGATATATAAGGTGTTGTGATATATAAATATTTATAGATTTGGTTATAGATACATAAGGTGTGGTAATAGATATATAAGATTTAATGTAATGGTTTATTTATTTAACGAGGATTACAAAACAGCCCGAGGGCTACAAAGTTGCTCACCTCATACCCTATGAGGATATATAAGACGTGGTGAAAGCTATTCAAGGTATAGTGATATTTAGATAAGCCATGGTGATAGATATTTAAGGTCTTGTAATTGTTATATTACGCGCGATTATAGACAGCAATGTGTTGTGAAAGATAGATGGTGTGATGCTAGATATATAAGGTTTGGTGATAGGTATATAAGATGTGGTGATAGATGTATAAGGATTGATGATAGCTGTATAATGTGTTGTGATAGTTACAAAAAGGTGTGGTGATAGATATATAATGTGTGGTAATATATGTAAAGGGCGTGGTGATAGCTGTATTACGTGTTGTTATATGCAATAAAGGTATGGCGATATCTATACAAGGTGTTGTGATAGACGTATTCGGTGTCGTTATAGATAATTAAGGTAGGTCGATAGATATATATGGTGTTCTGATAAATGAAAACATTCAGATTTGGTTATAGTCACGTAAGGTGTTGTAATAGATATATAAAATGTGGTGAAAGCTATTCAATATGTAATGATATTCATATAAGCCGTGGAGATAGATATTTAAGGTCTTGTTAATAGTAATACTACATGGGATTATAGATAACAACGTGTTGTGAAAGATAGATAAGGTGTGTTGATAGATATTTAAGATATGGTGATAGATGTATAAGGCTTGATGATAGCTTTATTATTTGTGGTGATAGTTAAAAAAAGGTGTGATGATAGATATATAAGGTGTGGTGATGGGTATATTAGGTGTGGTGATAGATATATAAGATGTAGTGATAGATGTATAAGGCGTGATGGTAGCTGTTTTAGGTTTGATGATAGCTACAAAAAGGTGTAATGATAGATATATAAGGTTTGGTGATAGGTATATTAGGTGTGGTTATAAATGTATAAGGCATGATGATAGCTGTATTAGGTGTGATGATAGTTACAAAATGGTTTGGTGATAGATATATAAGGTGTGGCAATACGTATACAAGATGTGGTGATAGATGTTAGGTGTGGTGATAGCTTTATAAGGTGTGGTAACAATGATATAAGGTCTGTTGGATGGATATGGGTATGATGTTTAATATACAATGTGTTTTGATAGTGCAATTATACAAGGAGTTATGGTTAATATAAAGACACTGTGTGATTTGGGTTTATTATTTCCAATTTGTGAAATTAGGAAAATATATTATCATTATACAGCATATACAGAACTCATTGTCATACGGATTTGTGCTGAATGATATGAAAATACTATACTAAAATAATGCTTAAATGTGGGTAGATTACTTGCAGAGTGGTATTAAAGTTTTAGTAAAATTAAGAATTCTCTTATCAAGCTGCATGCACACAAAGCAACAATAAGCATAGGCCAAAAACAAAGAAAAGCAATTCAGATTATTGTTCCAGAACAATTCATAACATCGTACATGCTCCTCCAAACCAGCTCCATGGAAAGCTTGGCAAGTAGCATAATTACAAAACATTTTACTATGCAGCTTTGATATTGATATTTTTTGACAGATATGTGATGCAAATATTATTCTATGGAATTGACAGAGATTCTGATTTTGTGTGGCAATTTTTGAGCTTAGTTATCTAAAATACCTTGTCTGAATTTTTTGCTGCTCCTGAAATGACCCATTCCAAGTATTTTGCATTGATAGTATTCTACTTGTCTTTACTTGTCTCGCAAAAACTAATGCTATTATGAGCCTTTGCTTATAAGTTATAAATCTTGTTCAGATTAACTTCCTTTGATGGGTCTACGGATTTTTGTAATAAAGATTTGTCATAAAGGAGTTTTGCTCCTTGTTCAGCAACGTTTAGTGACTTCTTTCCAGACTTTATATAGGAGCACAGTATGATTGACTACAAGATCGATATCTGTACGTGACCTTCTTTAAATTATTGCCTGGCTAATTTTTTTTTGTAATTCTTAAAATCCTATTTGTATCTATGTCACAAAATATAACTGTTATTCAATCCATCATACTAATGGAACAGAAAGTTCATCAATGAAATGCGATAAAGGTTTCAACAAAGTTTCAAACAAGAGAAGGAAGAAGTCAAAAATGACAGGTAATCCCTTTGCCAATTTGTTGAAGGTTTGCAATACTATTCAGTATCTGGTCTGTTACTTAAATCTGAGCCATTCATGCATGAAATGTAGGTAAAAGTGATCTTATTTCATTTAGGAGCATCAAACATATAGCAGATACATATACTGACAAAAGATTAATCCTCTAAAAGTTGTAATATCTAATATCCAGATTGGAACACAAATATTAAACTGAGTCACTCGTGAATTAATTTTTATCTGAAGCTTCATGACTATACAAGACACATCTACAAACAAAATATCATTCCTCTAAGCATTGTAGTATCCCTGATCAGGACTCTTACAAAATCTGTAACCTATAACACAGCTGCATGACGTGTAGGTGAAAGTGATCTAATTTTTATCTGGAGCTTCATAGCTTTACAAGATGCTTCTACAGACAAAATATCATTCCTCCTCTAGTAACCTTGGTATTTTGTTATTTATTACTAGTTGTAGTACCTGAAATCTGGACTCTTACAATACCTTAACATGAGTCACTCATGCATGAAATGTAGGTTAAATCCATCTTGTCTATCTATCAATCTCAAGTACTATTCAAGATGCATCCATGAACAAAACCTTGTCCATCTTTTACTTGCAAATTGAAAGATATATATGGTTTTAACTTTGAAAGGATGAACAGCCTTATGGGTGATACACGTTATACCCTCCCAATTTTGCTTGGGCCGGGGGATAAAAATAATTTTCTATTACAGAAGATGACGTCCTAAAAAAGCTGCCTTATATAATGTATCTTTGTAAAATATAAGGTATCATGTTTATTGAAACAACATACAAACAGCTTCAATAGAGAAAAACTGTTTAAAAGGCTCAGTAAATATTTCCACTTCCAAATTTAATGAAAATGAATGATTTTCTACTTGTTTATGCACATCCACATATATTGTCCATCCTTTGTTTGAATTTTCATCATAATCCTTCTATTTAGACATGAAATTTGCAGAAGCAATAACTGAAAATTTAAAGTCGGAATGTCTCACCTTCATTGCGTAAGCAAGAAGCAGACATCTGTATATAGAATATGCAAATAATTCCTTTGATTAAAGTTTCATCAAAATCCCTTAACTGGTTTAAGACAGAAAAACATGATGATAAACTATATGCACTCAATTTCATTGTGTGGGGAATAATTAATTATAAATATTTTTTTTCTAGACAAATTACTGTAATTGTACTTTTTTTCGCGGGTACTTAATTTCGCGGATTTCCGTCTTCATAGAAGTTCGCGGGTATTTAATTTCGCGGTATCGTCATTAGACTTATGGTTTGTATTACCAATTACGCATTGTTATACGTATTCGCGTGTATTTATTTTCGCGGAAAAATGTTGACCGCGAAATTCGTGAAAATAAGTACAATTACAGTACTCTGTTGTGTTCTGTGGTCACATGTGTAACATAACTTTTTGACCATTTCAAAAACTGTAACTGTGTTCTCCATGGCATTAATAATCATAAAGTCTTGGGTTTTCAGGTTTGTAAGAACAAAGATTATGTTTTTTTCTACAGTTTATTAGTATATAACACATTTGAAAATTAAACAATATTATGACAATGCAACTAATTTAATGTCATTTTCATGTCTTCTCTCAAATAAAAATTTTCAATTCAGATTCATTAAATATTAACTATATATATGGTTAGTTCTTCCACAACTGATTGAAAGTTTCTGTGCTGTTGAACTCCATTGGCTGATGGAAGCGTTTTCAAATTTTTTCATTGTCATTTACTATTATGTTACATTTTTTTGCTTTGGTTTACAGTTGATTTCTTTCTATATCTTTCAAGAAGATATACATTATATAAATTCTGTTGACAAGTAAAGTTTTTTTCTCTCAATACACTCGCTTCATTTCAATAACATGTTGGTCCTCAACTTTAGACTCTTCATAGATTGATGTCGTTTCCAGTTTTAACTGAATCTGCTGCTTGATCTTATACTTCTGTGAACTGAAAAGAAAAAGAAGTTACCAATGTATTAAAAACATCATATAGTGTATACTGCAGGCAATCTCTAAGTTCTTATCTGTAAATGCATGTTTTATATCCAAATGTCATTTAAATTGCTTCACAAATTAACTGCATACAAAATAATATCTTCAGGGACTTGAAGGATCCTGCATCCATGAACAGATATACTGATCAATGTCTTGCAATTTATATTGTTTAACAATTTTCAACCTTGCATTGGCATAAAATCATAGTTGTTGCACATTCTTAATGTCATAAGACTGTTATAACTCATATTTTGTTGTTATTGTAGATGTAAGTGGACTCTATAAACAAGTATGATAGTCATATAAACTGTGGTGATAGAGAAAAAAATGTATGGTAATAGATATGGATAGTAGGGTGATAGATATTAATAGTATGGTGATAAAAATGATGAGTCTGATCAAAGATTTATACAGCTTAAAAGACATACTGAATGCAATATTAGCCCTATCAGTTGTGGTGATATAAATATCATAATACCGAAGTTACTGTTAAATAAAACTTTGGAGATAAAACATGTAAACTGTGTGAAAGAAATATAATTCCGTGGTGATAAATATAAATAGTACAGTGATAGATATAACATTTATGGTGATAGATATAAATAGTAATGTGATAAAAATTCATATAATCTTTGGAACAGAACTCTAGGGAAAAAAATTAGATCCTAGGGGACTAATTTTTTTGTTTAAGCAAACCATGAAATCCAAGAAAACTGGAACACAACGAACAGTAGTTCTTTCACAGTTATATATATTGAGTGTGATAATTGAAATGTATCAATACATGTATATAGAAAGTGAAAGGCATATTAAATGCAATGATAGACCTGTAAATATCTAAATACCAAACTTGGTTTAAATTTGGTTTCTGCATATGGCCATTTTGACTTATATCTCTTCAGTGCAGATAAAATGTGGTTATAGACATATAAACTGTTGTTATAGTCAATGCTAGTATGCTGATAGATTAATAAAAAATGGAAAAAAGTGTGGAAAGTAAATATACTGAGTGTAGTAGAGACAAATAGACAGGAAGAATGTGAAAGGTATAAAGAATGTAATGAAACATATAAACTGTGGAAATAGACATATAAACTGTGGTAGAAGGCATATTGATGGAGTGCAGTGATAGATATGTAGTGTTTACAGTTTGATCAAGATATTGGTGACATAAATGAAGAGT
Source organism: Modiolus philippinarum (assembly GCA_002080025.1). NCBI lineage: Eukaryota > Metazoa > Mollusca > Bivalvia > Mytilida > Modiolidae > Modiolus > Modiolus philippinarum. Next base: position 50,923 of record MJUU01046246.1, on the reverse strand, counting down.
ATGGTAATAGACAAAAAGAAATGTGGATGGATATGTAGAGTGTGACCATAGACACAAAGTATACGTGGATAGATGTTAGAGTATGGTTTTAATGCACTTGTAGATATAGATAATGAGACAGATCACAAAACTGAGTGTGTATATATTAAAATTGGGGATGTTAAATATAGTTTGATGATAAATAGGTAGTTGTTCATACATATATTAAGTTTTTTAATTGGCAAAAAATTTGTGTTAATAGACATAAAGTGTTTGGAAAAAGATGTATATAGCATGGTGATAGATATGTAGAGTGTAGTGATAGATGAATAGAGTGTGGTGATAGATGTATAGAGTGTGATGATAGGTATAAGTGTGGTGATATGTATGGAATGTGATGATAGGTATAAGTGTGGTGATAGGTATAGAGTGTGATGAAAGGTATAAGTGTGGTGATAGGTATAGAGTGTGATGATATATGTGTACAGTGTTTGGTGATGAATGTATATAGTGTAGTCATAGATGTATAGAGTGTGATGATAGATCTATAGAGTGTGATGATAGGTATAGAGTGTGGTAATATATGTGTACAGTGTGTGGTGATGAATGTATAGAGTGTAGTGATAGATGTATTGAGTGTAGTGATAGATGTATAGAGTGTGATGATTGGTATAGAGTGTGGTAATAGATGTTTAGAGTGTGATGATAGATGTTTAGAATGTGGTGATAGATGTTTAGAGTGTGATGATAGATATAGAGTGTGGTGATAGATGTATAGAGTGTGGTGATAGAAGTATAGAGTGTGATGATAGATGTTTAGAGTGTGATTATAGGTATAGAGTATGGTGATAGATGTATAGAGTGTGGTGATATGTGTAGAGTGAGATGATAGGTATAGAGTGAGGTGATAGATGTTTATAGTGTGGTGATAGATGTATAGAGTGTGGTGATAGGTATAGAGTGTGGTGATAGATGTATAGACTGTGATGATAGATCTATACAGTGTGGTGATAGGTATAGAGTGTGGTAATATATGTGTACAGTGTGTGGTGATGAATGTATAGAGTGTAGTGATGGGTGTATTGAGTGTAGTGATAGATGTATAGAGTGTGATGATTGGTATAGAGTGTGGTGATAGATGTTTAGAGTGTGATGATAGATGTTTAGAGTGTGGTGATAGATGTTTAGTGTGATGATAGGTATAGAGTGTGGTGATAAATGTATAGAGTGTGGTGATAGATGTATAGAGTGTGGTGATAGAAGTATAGAGTGTGATGATAGATGTTTA